>PVKY010000376.1:47500-52052 GCA_004027775.1 Bradypus variegatus | reverse complement strand
CGGCCGCCACGCCCCAGAGATGAAAGGAGCAGTAACTACCATGGCTATCATTTATTAAACGCTGCCTGCATTCCAGGCAAAATGCAAAAGGCTTTGTGTACCTTGCTTCATGTAAGCCTCGGGACGAACCAGTGAAACATTCTATTATGTCCATGTTACAGATGAGAAAACTGAGGTGCTGAGATCAATTACCCGAACCCCAGCCAGAAAGAGCCCGATATTCCAATGTTTTAATTTTGGAGAAAGGGATGTGGAGAGTATTGGTCTGGGAGGCAGAATGCAACCGGCGGTGCTGGGCTGGGCTCCGTGATGGTGCCAGCCGTGATCGTGCTCCCCTGTCATCCAGAACAAACTCTGCCGGTTGGAAGCCCAGAGCATTGACAAGGTTCCTGCTCCCTGGGAGAAGGATAAGGCAGTGCAGGCGCTGGAACCTAGGAATGAACTTTTCTGGATGCTAATCTTGGCTCTAGATGTTTTTTGTTCTGTGACTTTCATCAAGTTGCTTAACCACTCTCAGCTTGGGTTTTCTCAGCAATAAAATAAATAATAATGCATGTTAGGCAGGCGACTCTTGATTGTTGTGATGATTAAAAGGAGTGAGAGAACTTATTTTTTTCTCTTGTCTTTCCTTCATTTTCCCTGTTCATGGCATGGTGCCTGGCATGTAGTAAGTGCTCAAGATAAGGTATGATCCTCTGTACCTTCTGGAAAGCAGCACAGGCTGTACCTAAAGCCTACCACCCCACCCAACCCAGGCCTAACACTGCCCGTCACCAGTGGAGAAGGGGATCCTCCCTTCTCCTTCAGCCTCAGGTCTGGGCCAAGCAAGGCTCAGACACCAGGGCCCAGTTTGGGGCAGACTGGTCTTAGCCTCTCCAGCTTAACAAGCAGTGGGCAAAGGAGGGCAAGGATGGCCCAGGGAGGAAGCAAGGCCCAGACTTGCCACTCCTTCCTATTGATGGCCACAGCTAACACACTCTACTTACTCTAATTCCAAACCCTACTGTGAACTTTACATATATTAACTCAATCTTCACAACTGTCCATTAAAGTATCAAGATTATTATCCCCATTTGACTGATGAAGAAACTGAGGCACAGAGAGGACAAACAACTTACCTGTGGTCACACCATCAATGAGCAACAAAGTGCAGATTCAAATCTGGAGGCTATACAGCCTTTCACATGGGGAGAGGGGCAGGGAGCGTGGTGATGGGAAAGGATCCTGAGCCAGCAGGATCTCACCATAGCCCCTAGAGATCCAGAGGCTTGCACATGACATGGCCCAGCATGCTTGTCTCCCCAACCCCTGCTGAGAGCCACCCCCACCTGCCCTGGAGCCCCCTGTCCCTAAGGCCATATCTTCAGGCTACAGCTCCATCCCCATCCTATCCCCAGGTCTGGAATTGGGTCCTCTGAGTCTAATCTTATGCCTGCTCTAGGCTCACCTCTGCCTGGAACCCATTGGGCCTCCAGGCTGCCTCCATTTTCTCTGGCCCTATTGTGTCATGGTCTTTATGGCCTCTCCTGGTCCAGGTCCCTCCAGGCCTGCACCCTGATCCCTGGGGCTCCTTTCTCTGCCTCAAGACCTGGTCAGATTCCTAGGAAACCTCTGTCCTACCACCTCCCACCCCATTCTCTAACCTGTGAAGATTCCATGTTCCAGCAGGGACTGTGCAATCTTGGGTCCATTTCTTTTTGGGGTTTTTTCTTGGTGGATCAGGAGAATGTGTACTGTCCCCACATTCGACCCCTTTGACCCCTATGCAGCATCACATCCCCACCAGGGACCACCCTCAAACAGAACTGAGTCCTGATCACTGCCCCTGAGCCCACTTCTGCCTCTGTCCTTCCAACAAAGGGTGGTGGTTTGAGAGGCCATTTCATGGCCCTGGACTTTCCTCCCTCTCTCCCTTCCCACCCCTAGGGAACCTCTATGCCTTACGGCCTCACCCTTGCCCTCCCTCCCAGCTGCAGCCCTGGGCCTTCAGGAGCCTTTGGCCTTTCCAAGTCATCTCTCCTCTGTCCCTCTCATTTATTCATTCCTTCAGTCCACAAACATTTGTTGAGCCTCTACTGTGTGCCAGGTTCTGCAGATCCTGGGCTAACCCAACCCTTGCCTTCCCAGGTCACCATGTTCAAGCCTGAATGAGAGGATCACTGAGGGGAAGAGGAAGGGAGAAGAAATCAGGGAAGACTGCCAAGGAGGTGACCCAAAAGAAAATAGGAGTTAGGGACTTTGGGGGACCAGAGAAGCTGAGGGGGGCATTCATTCTGAATGTCCCGCTGAACCTTGTTGGCAGGCGGCCTCTGGAGACAGCTTGGTAATCCGAGAGGCACAAGGAGATCAGCGCTGAGCACTTCCGGGCCCTGTGATTCTGAGCCGGTCACTACAACCCCCACCTACCCCCACACACACACACTTGGAGCCTCCTGCAGTTGAGCCAACAGGGCGTTTGTCCCAGACGCTTTCAGAAGTGGCTGGCCCCGAAGTCGGACACTGCCAATCCCTCACCATTCCTGGGCCCTCGTATCTGAATGGGGAAATCTACTTTTCCATAGTACCACCACCCCCACCACCCCCACCCCGTGATCTGGACAGTCAGCGGGAGTGGGAAACCTTGGAGGAATTGTTGCGGGGAGAGAGGTACACGCAGTGATGGCCTGGCTCAAACAGCCTTACCGGAGCGGTTGCTTTTAAGCTTTTTGACTCATTCCCTTCTTCTGGCTTTTTTCTTTCGTCGATCCCTTTGGGAAACCGCACAGAACATGCATCCTCGCAGCCCCAGTTTCGCGCGAGCGGAAACCAGCAGCAACTCGCGCGGCCTCGGGCAGCTCTGTCCCCTGCGGGGGCAGGGAGAGACCGCGCATGCGTCCCCAGGGAGGCTGCTCTGGAGACGAGCGCCCTGTGGAGCCTGGACCCTGGCAGGCATGCCTCGCGCCGCTCTCGCAAAAATGCCTTCTGCCTTTATTCGGCCGGTCTGGACCTCCCGTCCGGGAGTCGAAATGGGGGATGAATGCTGGAATGGGGTACGTCCCGGCTGCAAAGCTCCGGGCAGGAGCACTCCACCAGGCCGCATCCGAGAAGGGCTCGCTGGGGTTCTAGGTGGCGGCCCCAGCAGCCCTCCACGGCACTTATCTGCCCAGGGCGGGGAAGGGCCGACCGGGAGAGGCCCCTGAATGGGGTCTTCGAGTGGGGTGGCTAGACCTCCACTCCCCCACGCCGCCTCGGCCTCGGCTGAGCTGCGGCTCTGGGAGCAGTCGCCTTCCGCCTCGGCTCACCCCCAAACCCCAAGAGTGGTGAAATAGTCCGGGAACTGCGGCTACAGTGTCCGTCCCATTTCGTCCACACCAGTGCAAATCTACCCCGTGGGTCTCCCATACCAAGGGCGGTTCCTGGGTGCCGGGCTGCAGGTGTCACTCGCACCGGCGGCTTTGAGGCCCAGCCTTTTGGGGCAGCGTTGCGGAGCGGCTGAGAGCAAGAACTCAGGATCTCATGACCGCACAGGACTGAACTGCTGTTCTGCCACTTAGAAAAGGTGTTCATCACACAGCCCAGTATACCCCTCGGTAAAATGGATATAATAATAGAAACTACTTCATACTTAGTATGAGTGTGGTAAGGATTGCATGAGTTAATATGTGTAAAGGGCTTTTGACAGTATCAAGCAAATGGAAAGCGCTACAGACGTGTCAACTGTCCACTTTTGATCAAGATTTTTAAAAATAAAATAGGCTGTAGTAGGTAACCAGGTAGAAGTGGAACCCCCGTTTTAAGTCCCTTGTGCTTCCCTGCAAAGCCTTGGCCGAGAGAATTTGATCAGATATAAAGTCAGGGCCGGCAAACCAGCGCTGCTGGCAATCGGGGCTGCGGGCAGGGAGCGGAGACTCGAGAAGTCTGAAGCTAAGCCTTGCCCTCCAGTAGCTTCCACTTCAGGGCAGAACCTGGGCTGGCCCTCCCCGTTCCACCCTCACCTCACACACACACCCCTCAAAAAAGCTGCCAAACATAGCAGGCAGCTGAGATCTGCTGAGATTGCCGACAGTCTTGGCGTGGGGGTGGGGGGAACCACAAGGTCACTGGAGCCTTGACTCAGCACCGCCAGCAGCTCCCGTCCCGGAACTAAGTCGTCTCCTGGCCTGGCTCGGAGGAACCAAGGATCGCCAGAGGCCCACCCGCGCCCACCTCTAGCTTTGAGGCAACTATTAATTACGGGCGGGGAAAGCCGAAGCCCCGCGGCTGGTGTCTCGGCTGACGGGCCTCTCTCCCCTGCCGCGGAGCGGGCGGAGGATTCCAAGTAACCTCTCCCAAGGAGGTGGGTGCGTGTTTATTAACCGGCACGCCCCGCCGACCCCTTTCTTTGGTAAGCACTCTTTAAACAAACAGCCCATCCGCTCTGTTACTGCCAAAGCTGCTCAGAGCTTTAATAAAAGCCCAGGGAAGACCAGAACCCGCGTCCAAGGCTGCTGCTTAATCCAATGAAGGCAATTTCCGAGGATAATTGCGAACATGTTTTAATGCATATGCATGAAAAAGGATTTTTTTCCGAGAG
>PVKY010000376.1:0-42500 GCA_004027775.1 Bradypus variegatus | reverse complement strand
AAAGTCTACCCAGGGCGTACAAGTTACCAAAATGAAAATTGGCAATTGAGATGATAAGAACGTGGCTTTCTTCTGTGAAATCACTTCAGGTAACAGAGATAACATTAAATAACATACATTCTATGCACCAAGAACAATGTTTTATGTACCGAGTCTCTTATCCGTCTCTCCTAATGACTTCCCTTAGCGGGTTGTTAGTACTTGACAGCAGGTCTCTGTGCGGGGAACTTTTCTCCAATTCCACATTCAAAGGAGGTCCATCAGAGAGCATGATTGGCAATTTTCGTCATAATCTGCACATTATTAGCATCAAAATTGACGTGGCAGTAACACTGGTGGGTTTTGATGTGCCTTTCAAGTTCAAGGAAACCCCTCCAGTAGCCAGGCTTGGCAGAGCGGGTCTCAACAACCCAGCGGTGGCTTTGCAGAGGCGAAGGCGCAATAGACATGCGTGAGAAATATGCCAAGAACCATTTTACTCGAGAAAAGGAAAGCAAGGAGGGAAGGGGGGAAGAGAGGAGAGAGTTTGAATTTAGAAAAGTGTCTAAGAAAATGTTTAAGGATAATACCTTATATTTAGAGATTCAAGTATTTCCCAGATCTAGAAGAGCCTGGTAGTTGGAAAACTGAGCTGAAAACGCCTTTCCAAATCCTACAAAGGTCTGTCAATTTTGCCCTTCCTTTCCCTTCCCTAGACTGTTTGTGGCAACCTCATTAGCTATCACTTTTTGAAGAAAACATGCAAGACGCTTCCATTCCATTAAAACTGAAATTGAAGACCGAACGAGAAAGGAGGGGAACGGAGAGCTAGGAGGCGCGACTGCCACCCATTCCCACCTCAACTTTGTCCTTTCCGGGATAGGTAGCCATAGCCCCACTGGTTTTGCTCCCAGACGCGACAAACAATCTCACAAGCACACCGCATCCGCCCACGTTCTCCATCCGTCCTTCTGGCCTTCTCAAACCTCCACTCTTCCTCTCTCTTCGAACAGGGCCCCTAACAAGCTCAAGCTGAGAGAAAAAATTGCCACCTCCTCCCACTCTCGTTTAGAGAAAAGAACGGAAGAATGGAAGGCAAAGAGCAGCAGCAGAAGCCTCCAGGGTGACTCCCCCCACCCCACCCCGCACAAAGCTCTAGTGCACACCACTCCCCTCTCTCTTTGTTGTGGTTCTCCATTGCGTGTGGCCACGAGGTTTAGCCGAGTAACCCAGGGCCAGAGGGCTCACAGCCAGGACTCGAGACCCCGGGAGAACCGGAGGGGGGCGAGGGGATTGTCTTCGGGGAGACCAAGAGCTCAGGACAGAGGCGGGAAGCGGGGCCTGGGCAGCGGGAAATACAATTGGAGAAGAGGGCGGAGGGGAGGCGACTGGGTGACAAATACAAAAATAGAAACAATTTAGAGGGGCGTCTGCCTGGCTTCCGCGGCGGCGCCTTCCCCCAACTCGGGGCAAGTTCCCTCCGGCCTCTGGCGCCCCAGGACGCCCTCTGGCGGCACGGTAGCAGCGGGCATGGCGCAGAGGACGCAGGGGCGCACGGAGGGCTCAGAGGGCGCACAGGGGACCACCTGGCACACGCAAAGCGGCGGGCGCAGCCCCCTGGCGGCGGCGACTTAGTTATCTGGTGAGGGGAGCCTCGTCCCTCTGGTCCGGCGGACTCACGGCGGTCTTGCTAAGCACCGCAGCCGAGTAGGGCAGGAAGCCGCTCTCCGAGCGTGGTGCCGCGGCGCTGCAGCCGAAGTCTGAGCCCCCCGCAGCCCCCGCGCCGCCGCCGCCACCCCCACCCCCACCGCCACCCCGGGAGCCCAGGGCCGCAGCCGCAGCCGCAGCTGCCGCGGCTGCCGACTGGCTACTGTGGCAACTGAGGCACGAACAGGGCGCGGAGCCGCCGCTGGGGGGCGCCCCGGCAGCCGCTGCCGAGGAGGCTGCGGCCGCCGCGGCCGCTGCGGCCGCCGCGGCCGCGCTATTGAGCCCCGCGGCGGCAGCGGGCGCCTGGTAGAGGCCTGGGTGGCGGAAGCTGCAGAGCAGCTCCGGCCGCGAGTAAGGGTGCGAGAGGGCGCGGAAGGTGTCCAGCGGGCGAATGGAAGTGGCGAAGGGTGACGAGGCGGCGGCGGCGCCGGACGCTGCAGCCGCCGCGGCTGCAGCCGTGACTCCCACGTGCGGGTAGTAGTGCAGCGGCACGTGCGAGTGGAAGGGGTAGGGAAGGCTTCCGGTGGCGGCCGCGTGCGTCATCATGTAGGTGTAGAAGCTGGGGTCGGCCGGATGTGGCCACGACATGGCCAGGCGTTGCCGCTTGTCCTTCATGCGCCGGTTCTGGAACCACACCTGCAGGGAGAGCCGCGCAGCGGCCCGAGTTAAGGAGCGCGCCACAGCCGGGCTTCCCCCCTCTCGGACCTCTGGGTGGCCTGGCCTACTCCCCTCCGACCCGGCCCAACCCCCTGTCCTCTCCGCTAGCCCAGCTAGGTCAGTGTGGACTGAAGCACCAGCGAAAAGAGTCTTTTCCCCGCTGACCGGCTGCTGCGGCTCCTTGGGCTCCTGCTCCCTTACTTGATGTTGCCTTTTCTCGTCCCAAATCAACCTTTCCTCTCCCTTCCTCCACCCACCCGCCCAGCCTCGCTGAGCACCGGTCTCTCTATCCTGGGAACTGCACGGGGATTCTGGGCCATATTTGAAGAGACTCTGCCACGGCAATCCTTCGAGCTTCAAAGACCTAGCCCTAGGGTCACGAGTCCAATTTTGACAATGAAGGACTGGTTTTGCTGGAATCGTTTGCCTTAAATGAGTGACAGGAGCAATATTCCCCTAAACTGGGAAGGGGACTTTTCTACCCCTCTCAACCAAGTATCTAATGAGGACACCAGTCGTTAGAATCCTAGATTAAAGAGCCTGTTCAAACTGAAGGGAGACTTCCACGCCCCTCTGCTACCCCGTGGGATTCCCTCTTTTCTTTTTCTAGAGTGTCGAATCCCTGTGAAGTGTCCATCAAGTCCCCCAACCATCCGGCTACCTCTCCCGTTCCTATAATAAAAATTAATCACCTAAAGACATATAGGTAAGGACAATCTTGTTGTCCCCCCCCCCCAGGACGTTGCCTTTTCTCCCACTGCCCAAGAGGAAAACATGTTTAGGAAACTATTTTCTCGACATAACCGATTTTTTAAAATACAGCACCCCTTTCTCCGTGTTGTAATGATTTATGTGGAAAATAAATCGCTACGATCAAGAGCAAACGAAAAGTTTCATCTCTGGTTCGAGCTAGAGGAACAAAGACCAGCTGGCCTTGCCGCCGAGGGGGAAGTGGGGACATGAGGATGGGCGAAGGCCACCTGGACAGGCGCTGGGCAGAACCGAGTAGAGGCGAGTTTGTGGCAACCGAGTAGAGGCGAGTTTGTGGCATCCGCGTCGCCATTCTGGGGCCTTCCCAGGCTAGCCACTCTTCGGATTCGGCAGCGGATAACTATATAAGCCAACTGCTTTGGTGACCCCCCTCCCTCCCCGCCCTCCTCGGGTTTCCTGGCCCTCAGCTAAATGTAGCTACCCAGACAGAGGGAAGAAACAAAATCAACCCAAACGCTATCGGGGAGGCCTGAACAGGCGCGCGCTGGGATCGATACCTTGATGGTAGTTTCCGGCAGGTTGAGCGCGGCGGCCAGCTCGCACCGGCGGGGCCGCGACACGTAGTTCTCCCGATAGAACTCCTTTTCCAGGCGCGCGATCTGCTCGCGGGTGAATGCTGTGCGGTAGCGCCGCACCTGATCCGCGCCGGAGCCGCCCAGCGTCGCGCCCCCGCCGCCGCCTCCATGCAGGCTGCCTAGGCCGGAGCCCGAGGCAGACGTCGTGGTGCCCGTGGCCGAGCCGCTATCCACGTACCCTGGCAAACAAACCGCCGGTAGCGCATGAGTCGCTGCAGGGCCGGTAGCCCGGAGCTGAGGACTGAGTGCGGGTGGGAGAAGCCGAGACAGGAAGGCCAGGCTCTGCTGGAATTGATGGGGTCAGTCATGCTTATAAATTGGTGCCGCTAATGGAATCAGTAAAGTTTGGGAAACCCTTCATAACCAAATAATATGAACTGAATTAAGGAGGTTTTTTTTTTTTAATAATTAGAAATTTTCAACTCAGAAGGAAAATTGGCCAAGGGAAAATGCCTACCTCCAGGAGAAGTTTGAGAAGCACTGGTTTTACCATGGTCTGGAGACAGCAGGGCAGCTTTCTGCACGGCCTTTAACCTTTCTTTGACAGTCTTTGGGATTTGGTTAAAATTATTTTAAGTTCTCAAAACAGCAGCAGCTCAAACTGGAGCCATTAGGGGGTGAGATCTACTTTTCATCTTCTCTCCCACTAACCCAAGCGAGTCGAGCAGAGGCTCCCGGAGAGGCTACCTCCGACTTTCCCAGATGAAAGCCCCCTCCACCCAGCCCTGGGTTTTCAGAGGCGTTGGGCAGCGGAGTTCAGAGGGGCTGCCCAGGGCATCCTTCCCCAAGCGCGGCTCAGCCGCCGGCCCGGGGTCGGTCGGCTGCTCCGGCTTTTAGACCCACACACGGACATATTTTCTCGGACTCAGAAGCTGCGGCGGGCGACCGCGGACTCGGATCCCCAGGCCTGCGCCTCACTGGGAAGCTCAAGGATGAGAACTGGAAGGCAGGGTCCCGCGGCTTGCGTCCTACCCCCGCCAGAGCCAGCTCGGTGCAGCTTGCGTGCGGAGGGTCGGAGAGGGGCAAAGGCACCGAGTAGGGCTGACGGGGCGCGGAGAAGCAGGGAGAAAGGGACTGGAGAGGGCGGCGCGGGCGGCGCGGTTACCTTTGCCATTGTTTTCCTTGAGCGGCGCGGCACTGAGGCCGCCGGGGGAGCGCAGCGCCGAGCAGCCCACCTCCACGTCGCTACTCATGTCGGCGTCGGCGGCCGCCTCCGAAAAATGGCCTGGCTTCTTGCGGCTCTCGGCAGCGGTGGTAATTTCGGCGGAGACGGTGCTTTCGCTGCCCGGGTGCTGCAGATTGAACAAAGTGTCTATTTCGAATTTGCCCTTAGCAGGGAGGTCTCCCAGAGCGCCGTGCAAGGGGGCAGACGGCAGGCGCGGGCTGAGGCGAGCCGGGTGCTGCGAATTTTCCAGGGCCTCGAGCACAGCATTTCCAGCCGAGTCGGACAAATTGGAGAACCTCTTGCCGGCTGTGGGGCTGTGCAGCCCTCTCTCCATCAGAATCATCTCTTTTCTTATTCTTTCCATCATCTCAGCTTTCTAAAAAAATGTCACCCTGCCCGGCTGTACCGTCCTAACGATGGGCTGCGCCTAGGGCTAATTCTCATTCAGCCCCAGCGAGAGCCTCTAAATATTATTATCTCTTTTGGAGGGAGGTGGAAAATTGTGGGATGCCAGAGCGAGGGAATGACTGGTCAAAATGACCCACACATCCTTCCGAGCCCGAGATGTCATTCATCAAAAAGTAGCGCCCGCTCGTCATTAAGGTACGAATGACGCCGTTCGAATAATCATTTATTGTAACAGGTTTATAAGCAAATAAATACACGCTCCTGTCAGTGGGTAATGAAGGCAGCTTCGGAGCAGACAAATAGATCCAGGTAGGAGGGGAGAAGAGACAAGAAGTGAGGAGAGGGGCTCCCGTCCTTTGCCCGCTCGGAGCCGGTTCTGCTAGTCCGGGGGTTTGGCCTCCAGGGTGAAATTGACAGTCTGATTAATAGAGCGCGCCGCGGCATATTTCCCCCTTCATTTAGGGGCATCATTACGCTCTCTGTTTGCTGGGTTGCCCCTTAGGTCCTAATCATGCAGCTCCTTCCTCATTTTTCCTCGGACACAGATACATGTTAAATAATAGATAATGCTTTGATTTTCCAAAGTAGATCGTCGGGAAGAGTTGGTTTTTTGTTTTTTGTTTTTACGTTTACAAGTTGGAGGGAGGGCGAGTGGGGGGGGCAAGGGGGAGGATACAGGGAGAGTTGCGTAAGGAAGAGACCTTGCGCTGGGGTCTGGATTACTTATCTTTCACATTTAAGGACCAAATATGTGTTTTATTTAACAAACAGGTCTCTGAATACTGTTGCTCCCCACTTCTCTTCCTTAGGCTGGCTGCTCTCCTCCCACCCAAACAGAGCGCTGGGGTTGGGGGCTGGGGGTGAGGGAGGGAAAGGAGAGAGGGGGGAGGGAGGGGGGGGAGAGAGAGAGAGAGAGAGAGAGAGAGAGAGAGAGAGAGAGAGAGAGAGAGAGAGAGAGAGAGAGAGGAAAACGAGGAAAGGAAAAGGAAATATCTTCTCCTGGAGTTTTGAAAGCACTTTCGTGCTATGTGGCCGGAGAGGTGTGTTGGGCCGGCGCCTACAAACGGAAATCATTAGGTCCTCTCTGATTTTCTAACACCGTTTGTAGAGTGAGTTCTGAACTCGAGTCCCGGGATTTTTACTTTTATAATCCCACTGATGGATAGGCATCTCCCCTAGCACTTTCCCTGGGGGAAATGAACTTGGCTGGATGATTTGATAGCAAAATTCGACAGCTAACTTTAAATACAATCGCGATTTACAGCGCCATACAGGCCACACTAAATCCATTTTTTACGTTGCTGGCTTTTACCCTCCTTTCTCAAATCGAATTATTTGTGGCAAAGTGGCTGGATTTAGAGATCAGTAGGGGAAAAAGGAAATTCTGTCTCTTCCTCCGGGACCCTCCCGCTGTTACCCCCCTTCCCACCCCGCCCACCCCTACTCTTCTACTTTCTTTCCTCCCCTCCCCCACTCCCCCTTACCTCTGGCGGGGGGTATCCCCGGAGCTGAATCGCGGCGGGGAGAGTCGCTGACCAGTCTTGGGCTGCTCCTCGCGGCCTGAGCTTGGCTGCTGAGCCTCTTGGCGATAATTTTGATGGTCATAATGACGCTGGTGGCAACCATTTTAACAAAGATCAATCTTCACTCAAGGCCGCTCCTCGTCTCCTCCCGCGCTTCCGCCCCACCCTGCCCGGCCCCCCGGGTCGCTATGCTGAGCCCGCCAGCAGCCCAAGGAGAGAGATCCGCCGGGGACAAGAGAGGACAGGCAGGGGACATCGAAGTCGGCTCGCGAGGTTTCGAAGGGCCGAGAGACCCCAGCAATCTGGATGTTGGGTGCGGGTCCTGCATCCCCGCCCTGGAGCCAACCCAGAGCCTAACTAGTGTCCTCTCCCTCCCGACTTCAGCCACACCCAGCACATTGGAGTGTGTTAAGGACAAACCCGGAATCTATTTGCCCATCTCTCTGTTGGCGCTTTACTTTTAACCTTGGACCCGTTGGGGGCGCGTCAGGAATGTAAGGGGAGGAGAGGTGTGAAGTATATATACACACATCCAGTCCATGCCAAAAGTTTCCCTCCTGTCCCTTCGGCGCCAACCTATTTTCGACCACGCGCGCTTTGCTTAGAAAATCAATTCCACCACTTTAAGGTAATAAACTGAATTCTTCCCCAAGGTGAGAAATGGACGCTCGGTGGGCCCGCGGCGGAGGAGCGAGTGGGCGCTGGGAACCCAACGAGGGCTTGACCCGGGGTCCACCTGCGCCCCTGCCCTAGATGCCACTGAGCTCCCAGTATGCTGCACCATCCTTGCTCCCCCTTTCCCACCACTAGTGCTGTCCGAGCCCAATTCTGCGGGTGTCCCCACCCCTCCCTACTGGCTCCGCAGTACGGACACCCAGATCCACCGCCTCTAGCAAGCCGCACCTGGAGGGAAGGGGGCGGTCGCTGTCCCAGGGAGCCGAGAAGGGACACACCCCCCGGTCCCCAGTCCCCGCTTGCTCCCGGGCCAGTTCCTGATCGAATGTAGCACCACGGTCCAGGTTCGGGCCTGTAGGGGACCAAGGCCTTCGCCTGTAGCTGAGGGGGTGAGGTGGGGGGTGGGGTGGGGGCAGGCAGAGGAGGGAAGAGGAGGCGCGGCCTGGGCGGAAGTCCACAGATGCCTTTATTGCTGTCGTTTGGCGCCCCCGTCTGTTTTACTCGCGGTTTCGGCCTCTGCTAGCAGCTTTTTAATCGCTGCCACCGCCGCAGGGGGCTAGGGTGCGACAGCGACCCCTTCCCCCGTCATACAGCCCTCGGGGCCCCCATTTCCTCCCTCTCTTCCTCTGGGACCCGCGCCCACGATCCTAGAGGCTGAGCAAGACCCGAGCAAAGCTCCAATCTGATGAGAAGGGAAAACGCCATTTCTCGAGGACGGCTTCAGTCATTAGTGGTTTTGCAAACCATTTTGCACCTTTTAAATAACTTTAATATCGGGTGCTCTAGCACGTTTATTACGAAAAGTACATCCGAGACCATGTCCGGGAAACTACTCACCGTAAAAGACACCTTTAATTTTTACTAAATTGCGTTTAGCGGACAATAATGTTACATGGGACCCAGTGAACATTCTATTCAAATATTTAATGTCCCTTAATTTATTTAGATTCCACTAACAGTAGTAAAATTGACTAACTTGTATATAGAGTTTCTATGCAAGTGCAAGCGCTTTTTAGATAAGTTATCTCGTCTAAAATAGTTAGCAACTCCGTGAGATAATATCTTCTCTTTTTCAAAGAGGGACAGGCGACAGGTTCAGAGACTTGCTCAGGATTTAAACTTATCTTAGCTAGTGTTCAAGTTATAAGGCAGTTATAAGCTTCATTGATTTTCTCATTTTTGCGTGTCTTCTTTAAATATAGGCCAACTGGAAAATGAAACACGGAAACCCTGTCCCTCTTCCGGGCTGTCGAAGCTAGAAAGGGCCTGCCAAATATCTCCGATTTTTAGACGCAGCCACCAGACTGCCCACAACTCCTACCCACTCCCAACGTACAGGATTTACTTAACAAAACAAGACAAGAATCCAACCCAGGGATGGACTGATTTGGCGGAATTCTTAAGATGTACTGGGGGTGGGGTTGAGGAACTTTCTCCAAATGGACTGAGAAACACTTTTTGCTAGAAAAGAGGAATGACATGAAAGAGGCCTAATTTTTTTGTTAGGCCTCTAGACCAAATATTTGTTTCTTGGGCAGCGGCGGGTCCTCCAAGGTGAAGTGGTAAACACGGTTGACCTACGACGGCAGGTTATAAAAAGCCCTCCCGGCTGCCCAAGGGGAGGAGCGCCTGTGAAGCCCGGGTTGCAGCGGAGCCCCACGGTCGCCTTGCCTGGATCCTGTCTTCCTCACAGGGACCAAGGCCCAGGGCACCAACCCTTGCACCCTCATCCGGATGCACACTGAGGGTTGGGGCCGCGCAGAATGGTGCGACAGAAGTATGGCTAGAGCCTGGGCTGCGAGTTCTCGGCAGGTTTTCTTTAAGCCATGGCTGCAGGTTTCGGTTTATCAGGGAAGACACGGGTTTGGTGATTCCAGGCCTCGTTCCGCACTAGCAATTTCAGGCTACCCTCCCCTGGGCAGGCCGTGACTCGCTGTCTGTCAAACCCGGGTCTCTCTGGCTACCTCTGTCTCCACACCCCCCACACCACCTCACCCCACTCCCCCACACTTTCAACCCTGTGCTCCACCGCTGACAGCCCGGAGTGGATGGGTGGGTACTTTCTCCCTGAACTCCGGGGCTGTCCAGATCCCCCGCCTGCCTCGATCTGGTGCGTCCTCAGAAGCGACAGGAAAACTTGCAGGGACATCTAGCGCCAAGCATGGGGAACTGCGGGCCACCAGGCCGGGAAGCCGAATCCGGCCACTGGCCTCTCCGCATCCCCCCACCCTCCACACGCGCGCGCGCGCGCGCGCGTACACACACACACACACTTCACCTTTAGGCATTTTCCTAACCATCCCCTTCGCCCTGCCAGTGACCACAACGTGGATTCCCCCACATAGGTTCTGCGGAAGGGAGATTAAATAGAAGACAGATAATGATGATAGACAGATGGTGGGGAGGGGGAGATCTACTTATTTTCTTTAATTTTGAAGGGCCAACAGAGCGACCACTCACTGGGCTTAAATTTAACAATGGCATTCCTAGAGAAGTATATTCCTAAGGCAACCCTACACCTTGAGATGTAAGACAAAACAGCAGCAAATTGTTTGCAGAATTTTTCAGTTTTGTTTCAATTTTTTGTTGTCGTTTCCAGCTTTTTTTCCCCCAAGAAAGCAACAAGCTGCCCCTGTCCTCTCACTCTTGCCCCATGTCCCAGCACCCTCATTTGCAGCGAGATTAGCATTCCTTTGCCGAGAAAACGATCACTGTTTAATTGATTCTAGGGCTAGAGGAGTTCTCTTCACCAAAACAAGAGACCGCTGCCCTACAAGGAGCAAAACTGGTTTCCTCAAATAACATTTCTGGTTTGGAGAGGGGTTTTGTTGTTGTTGTTGCAAGCGATTTTCATTTAAGAAAGCCTAATTGTTTTGTTAAACCCATACAGAACATATCTCAGACATAGAAAGTGCCAGAATACAAGACTCCACGGTCTGGCTTTTGCTAGAGACCCCCTTCCTCATCCCTAAGTTTGTTGTTTTTTATTCCTTTGATATTCCTAGCCTGTGTTAAAACAAACTAGGTATTGCCTGGAGAGGGAAACTTAGCTCCAAAGCTGGCAGGCACAGACTTAGATAAGAACACTGTCCAGCCAGTCCCACTGGATTTAAGACTTTACTCTGAAATTAAGACTATTTCTGCCCCAAATCTTTTATTTCTTTCAAGTTAATTAGGAGGTTGTCCCGCACTTCCAGTTGTTGCTGTGGTCATCAAGAAAAACACTTTCAAAGGAGTTCCCAGGACCCCACTGTTAGGACCCAGTGATTGTCATCCCAGCCCTAATGGCCACCGATTATGTGATTAATTGAGCTCGCTGCTGCCTTGGCAAACAGTCCTCCAAGCCAATAAATCCAAATCGCAGCCTGCATCTGCCCATTCCCCAACTTAGGACAGGGACATGATCTGAAAGATCGTCTACAAAGAGGAAAAGAGATGATGTGGTTTCCCAAACAGCACTGATTCCCAAAAGAGTGAATGCAAAAGGAAAGGAGGGAGAGGAGCCAGTGATGAGAGAAGAAACCAGAGCCGATCTCTCTGGCGAAGTGAGAGATGGGTAACAAAGGCCCCTACCCTTCTGAGATTTCTTACCAAAATCAGGAAAGGTTTCACGGAACCATACATTAGTGCTTAAAGACATTTCTGGTTGCAAAAGATTTTCATCTAACAAAGCCTATTTCTGTTGTTAAAGCCCCAACATAATACACCCACATATGCTCATATACATACACAGGACTCAGCCTGCACCTCTCGGCAGATAAAGAAAATGATTCCTGTTAAGTTTGAACCTGAAAGCTGCTCAGACACAGAGTATACAGGCTAAATGAAACATTTCTGTGAGTTCAGCCTCAAAATTCCTCCCCAGCCCACCACTACTACTCAGGCTTGTAAACTGCGTTCATAAACAGAGCAGCTCTGACTTTGCCTGGTAATCCAGCCACAGCCCTATGGTCCAATAGCAGCAGCGCCCTGGGATACTGGATTTAGGGGCCCATGCAGAGCCCCGTTAGAGCCCCCTTTCCTAAGAGGAACCACCTCCCACAGGGCTGGGGCCTCAGAGGCTATGCTAGGAGCTGGTTCTGAGGCAGAATAGCAAGAGGCAAAGCTCTATTTTGTGGTTGCCAAACACCCACTGGGGTGGGCAAAGAGATCATAAGTACTGCGAGGGCCCCACTGGGCAGTGGGAGTCAGAGCTGCCATTGAGAAATCTTTTTCAACTGCAGCGTTAATTCAGGACCCTCCCAGTTCTGCACAAATTTGCTTCATGGAAAATTAAACTAAATGTGATGGGCTGTCTAAAATCAGCAAAAACTTGACAAGGTCTTCCCTCCTGTCTTAATTTTTCTTTCTTCAACTTTTAAAGCATATAACCAGTCATTAAAAAGTATCTCTCAGCAAGAAAATGGAACAGATGTCCACAGAGACATTTAGTTTTAGGAGACCAAAATTTCGTTGGCTTGTTATACCTTAGATATATTTCAAATAATTTGTTTTTTGAGGTCACATAAAAATGTTTAAAAGTACCTCCATATTTTTCCTTCTCTGAAAAAAAAAAAGAAAGAAAGGGAGACAAAAGAAAAATAAAAGCATTTCAGGATGGCATCCCATGATTGGTTTGATAATGAAATTGCCAAGTAAATAGGACCCAAACAAATCCCTCTGAAAAGTCAGCAACTCTGTCACCTGGCCCTGGCAAGCCTTTCCTTAATATAGATACAGGTTTCCTGCTAACTTTCACCTTGATCCAAGAAGCCAAAATCATTCGCACCAGCAAACTTCTATTCACTACGATTTGCAGCAAAGGCTCAGGCCACTTCTGTTTCAAATTTGATCATGAACATGTCTAGGACTTCAAAAAGGTTAAACAAATTCTCTTGCTTTTCCTTTCCGGTACCCCTCCTCTTTATTTGAGCCTTTTATGGTTACTGCATTTGGTATGTCAACAGTCCCAACACCAGCAGCTCACCTTGCAATGCCAGATCAGACCCAGAAGGGCCTCCCTGTCTCTTCCCTGTTCTAGTCAAGACCCTGTCTTCGGTCCAGGAAAAGTGAGGCTGGGTGAGAAGCTGGCCTCACCAATCACAGGCTCAGAGGAATGATTACCTTGGAGATAGGCTGGCCTGGGAAGCTGATGCCAGATAAGCAAGTGGAATCACCCTGAGGGGACCCACATCCACCCCAGCACCCTTGGCTCATCAGTTCTAATGCTGCTTCTAGGCAGAGCCTTAAATTCAAGGCAGGACTCATACTAGAGCCCCATTAATGACTAGATAGGGAGGGGGGGTGATTCTGTGGTGGAAAGATGTCAGGAAAGGGGTGAGAAGGGGTACCTTGGAAGCAGGGCCCCAGAGTAGGTCTACCCCTACCAACCTGTCAGGGGCCCACCCGGCCCTCCTCGAGGTCAGACCCTGTTGCTCTAGGCTGCTGCCATCACAAGCCCTGATTTTGTTTGGAAAAGGCGCCCTCTTAATTTGCCCTTCGCAGTTCTCTGCAGTTGGCAGCTTGGAAAAGAACGTGAAACAAAGGTCCCTGGGAAAGTAAAGTTTTCAATTAATTGGTGTGAGTAACAGGCGGGGGTGGGCGGTGGCTGCAAAATGCAAGAGGCCGGTAGGTTGCAGAAGTTTCTCGGCGGGCGGTGGCGTGGCTTTCTTTTCGGCATTCTGTTGGAGTTTTCCCCGGCTTCCTCTACAGGATCTCTCTGCGGCCCGGGGTTGGCCGCGCCAGATCCGCGGAGCCCTGCTCGGGAGGCGACTCTAGGCTGACCGAGTGTGAAGGGGACTAGCCCGGACCAGGCATCCCTGCACTTTCCTGGCTGGGGCAGATCGTTAGGCAACCAGCGCCGAGGGCCAGGTCTTTCATCTGCTTGCCTTGCTAGTAAGTCTCTGCCGCCCGCCCCAAGGGCGCTTTGTGGGTATTTTCCGAGCGGATGGTGTCTGTTTATAGGAAGAGTCCGCCTCAGTTGGACTGAATTCGGGGATCCCCTGAGATAATTTGCGTGAAATGCCTTTGCACAGTAGCACTGCGCAAGGTAGGGAAAATTGCCTGCCTCAGCTTTGGGGTCTAGAGGTCGGTTTATCGGAGGAATTAAGAAAGAGGGTCAAAAAAATTTTTTTTATCTCTTTTCACATTTTGACCGTCTCTGTCTCTCGCCTTCATTTCGTTGTGCAGCCAGGGAGCCGAAGAGTGGTGGCAAAAAGCAGCGGCGGCCGAGACAAGGCGCAGGCCTCAGCGTCCGCCTCAGTCGCAGACAGGGCCTGGGATGGGCCGTCGCGCAATCTGCTCGTGAGGGTGGCTGCGGCGCAAACGCCTGGGTCCGGGGGAGGGTGGGAAGGGGAGGTGGGCCGCGCAAGGAGCTGGGGAGGAGTGGGGGCCGGGGGTGGGTGGGTCCAGCCGGGCTGGGGCCGAAAGCCAAACTCCCCCGCGCCCCCATCCCCACGTGGCACCGCACAGCCAATGGCGCGGCCCCCGGAGGGCGCCCTCGGGGCGGGAGGCGGCCCCCCGACTGGCCCAGGCCCCCTCCCAACCTGAACTTCGTTTTTATAAACGTCCCGCGATGAGCTAACCTGTTGGAGGGAGGGCGGGCAGGAGGGAGGCGGGAGGCTCGTAGAGGGAGAGAGGAAGAGGGCGGGAGCGAGCGAACTAGAGAGAAAGGAGAGGAGGGAGGAGGCACGAGGAGCCATGGTGTCCTGCGCGGGACCCGGGCCCGGGCCGGGGCCGGGCCAGGCCGGGCCATGAGCCGCGCAGGGAGCTGGGACATGGACGGGTTGCGGGCCGACGGCGGAGCCGCCGGGGCCGCCGCGGCCGCGTCCTCCTCCTCCTCCACCTCCTCCTCGGTGGCGCCGGCGCCTGGCCAGTGCCGCGGCTTCCTCTCCCCGCCGGTGTTTGCCGGGGCGCACTCCGGGCGTGCAGCTGCGGCGGCGGCGGCAGCGGCGGCGGCGGCGGCAGCGGCCTCTGGTTTCGCATACCCAGGGGCGTCTGAGCGCGCCGGCTCCGCCTCGTCGTCGTCATCCTCAGCTGTAGCCGCCGCGCGCCCCGAGGCTCCCCCAGCCAAAGAGTGCCCCGCGCCCGCTCCCACCGCAGCCGCTGCAGCGCCCCCGGGCGCCCCAGCGCTGGGCTACGGCTACCACTTCGGCAACGGCTACTATAGCTGCCGCATGTCGCACGGCGTGGGCTTACAGCAGAATGCTCTCAAGTCGTCTCCGCACGCCTCTCTGGGAGGCTTCCCCGTGGAAAAGTATATGGACGTGTCGGGCCTGGCCAGCAGTAGCGTACCGGCCAACGAGGTGCCCGCGCGCGCCAAGGAGGTGTCTTTCTATCAGGGCTACACGAGCCCCTACCAACATGTACCCGGCTACATCGACATGGTGTCCACCTTTGGCTCCGGGGAGCCTCGGCACGAGGCGTACATCTCCATGGAGGGCTACCAGTCCTGGACCCTGGCCAACGGGTGGAACAGCCAGGTGTACTGCGCCAAGGACCAGCCGCAGGGCTCCCACTTTTGGAAGTCGTCCTTTCCAGGTAGGGGCCAAGGGAGAAAAGGGGAGGCCAGGAGGGATGAAGTCAGAGGCAGAGAAAGAAAGGACCAGGAGTGTGTTCCTCTACTAGGGAGTGGGCGCCTATCCTCCACGACTGCCCAGTGAAACAGAATTTGCCCGGTTAGTGAGAAATCTGTAAATTACTCCTTCGATTTAATCTGTCTCTTTCACATCCCTTTCCTTCTTGTGTGAGTGGTACACACGCACTTGCGTGTGTTTCTCTTTAAGTTGAGGGTCTTTGCGTGCCCTTTGCTCAGGCCTGGTCCTCCTCCACCCCAAAGGGGCCTTTTTCCTAAGACGTATCACAGAATTGGGCCCAACTTATCAAGGACATGACCGCCCCAAAGCCACCACTAAAGCTTCTTAGAGCCTACAAGCTCCAAACACAAGGACACAGGAAATCAATGTTTGAGCAAAAGATCTAGATTGTTGAGTTTTTGTTTTGCTTTTTTTTTTGTCTGAAAATGTGCGTGTGCGACTGGCTTATGCAAAAATCGCCCATATGAGTGTCCCCAATCACACCATAAAATTGCAGGCTTGTTAAGATACTGATTTGAGAAACCATGATGATCCATCAATTTGGCCTTTGCTTTGAAGTGCAAATGATCTTTCTTTAATAATGGGTAAACAATATGTCTGCATAAATAATAATAAAGTGTAAACAGCCTGGCTTTCTTTACTCCTACACACAGGCACACACCCAAAACACACAGTCCCTCTAGCTGTGTTCTCCAGATATACCAGCCTAATTTTTTCGTTGATGTTGTTTTATACCAGGGGATGTGACTCTGAATCAGCCAGACATGTGTGTCTACCGACGTGGGAGGAAGAAGAGGGTGCCCTACACCAAACTGCAGCTCAAAGAACTGGAGAACGAGTACGCCATTAACAAGTTCATTAACAAGGACAAGCGGCGGCGGATCTCGGCTGCCACGAACCTATCTGAGAGACAAGTGACCATTTGGTTTCAGAACCGCAGAGTGAAGGACAAGAAAATCGTCTCCAAACTCAAAGACACTGTCTCCTGATGTGGCCCCAGTTGGCCACAGAGAGTTTAAATGCCTTCAGTTGTCTCCAAAAGACCTTTTGAAAGACTTGAATATGTATTTAATTCCTGCCCTTGCCAATGATGGCATATTTTGTGACTTGTTTTTTTTCTCTTCCTCGTATCTGGCTCTAAAATCTTTTGCTACCAGCCTTTGTAGTTCTGTTGTTCCTTGTTTATCATTTTTTTCTTTGTCTAGGTTTATTTTTATGACGTTTTTAATGTTCTGTTTCTCCCTCCAGGCCAGTATAAAGGACTTGAACTATTTTTGAATAGTCCCCCTAAATGAATTCTGACTCTAGGGTTTTGTTTTTTGAATCACTTTATATGTCTCTTTCCGGCGCTGATTATCTTCATAATCCATTAAGGCAGAACGAATTGCAGTCATTCATATCCTGCAATTGGGTAATTGAATCATTAGCTCTGAGCCTTTCCCCTGAGGCAAGTGGAAACAGCCCTGGGCAGGCAGTGCTCTGGGGTCACCCGGAAAGTCTACAAACGGGAGGCTAAAGTTACTGTGATGGCTTTTAAAGCAGCTACCTTATTAAATAGGGTTTGTATCAATATTAGAATGAAGACAATCTTTCTAACTTTGGGTCTTTGAATTGCTGTTCTAGTTGTACAGTTTTAATACACCTTACAGACTTGTGCTTACATAATGTTTTAATTTGTAAATTAAACTTTAGATGCAGACATTTAAATGACTGCAGTTGTCAGAGTAGCCCATGGATGGTAATAATGGACCCGTTGGCCTTGGCCTCTGGTCTGTGGGACCAGGGTTGACACAGTCTCCTCAATCCCCTGAAAGAGGACACATCAATGTGGCCATGGGTGGGAACTTTCATGCAAAAATCAGTGAGGAAATTGAGTGTTTGAACAAATGCTTTGATCCTCTCATGGAGCTTCAAAACATCTAACAAAAGCAAAAAAAGTGAAGCTCTAGGTTCATGAAGAAAAAAAGATGTTTTCCTGAAACTACTTTTAAAAGTGCTGCTTATTTATACAGCTGAGAGATTATTTTTATGGATGCAATGTCTGTAAGCTGGAATACATGAACAATGCTTCAGGCATTTAAAAATCACTTTTTATACCTAGGGAGATGCAAATAAACAGAACTCTTTTATTCCCTCTGAGTCTTTATACATTTGTTTTCTTTTTTCAAACTTGTGTTGCTTCTAGAAACTACTCTTATTTATTATAAAATCTTACTGTACTGAACACTTCCCTACAGATGAAGGAAATTCATTATCAGGTTTTTCTTTGAAACCTCCAAGCTCCCCACTTCTGCTATCTCCCCCCCTTTCCCTATGGCTCTAATTTAAATAGAGGTGTCTTTAAATGAAGATATATTTCACGGTGTCTAAATTATATTTTTTTTACCGGACCACCTCGATAAAACATCTCCAATAAAATTTTACTTCTCTTTCAATATTATCAATTTATTCAAATAGTTTTATTTACTTGTACATTAATATGTATGCATAGGAAAACTTGCTCACTTGGAAGTTTTTGACCCGGAAAGGCGTTGTAAATATCTATCCCAGGAAGGTCCTGAAATAAGAAAGACATATCCATATTTGGCAATCGAAAAAGAAACATTTCAGGCTTATCCGATATCCCAGTCTCTGGCAGCTTGCGCACAGCAATTGACTACTGAAACCATAATTATACACTCTAAACCTCTAGACGCAAATTTCAGGCACTACAAGCTTTCTCTTTGACGACTTTTTGTCACTTAGGAAAATGGTCACCGAGGAACAAGAAGATTCATCTTTGCGCCTGGGGCAATTTAGTGATTGCTAACTTTTAAATATATATGTTAAGTCCAGATTTTTAAAACCTCACACAATCTTAAACTCTTGAAGGGAGGATTGCCTAATGGCTTTGCAAGAGAAAGTGCAGAGATACAAGATCCGGGAGCCGCTTTCGTTTTCCCTAGGCCAGCTTGGTTTCTTTCATATCGCAGAGCCGACTTCAGGCGACCAGCTTCGTTTTAATTAAGGATAAAAGTGAGAAGAAGCAGCAGCAGAAGAAGAAGACGAAGAAGAAGAAGAAGGGGAAAGTGATTGTGATTCAATCTCTAGAGAAGAAATAACCCCTGAAAATGGGGCCAAACCTCTCCGGACCTTCCTATTCCGGGAGAGTCACTAACGTTTCCTCGGTGCCTCTCACAAGATGTGTTTTCATCTGAAACGGGCCTGTTTTCTCTTCCCCATCGCGCGCGCTCCCCCCCCCCCATTTCTCTCTCTTTTTAATTCCAGACTTCGGGGCCATACTCCCATTTCCCAGGTCCATTTCTCAGCTTTCCCATCCTGGGTAAGCGGGGATTGCCTCCGCTTTTTTCCTTTCATATGTAGTTTGCTTGTCAGTTTCCTTCCGTTTAAGAGAAATAGGTTTGCTGGAGATTAAAACTGCGCTCAAACTCTCTCCAGACGGCTAAATGGCTAAATAACAGATGAAGACTTTGTTATTTATATCGCGTTCCTTTCGTATTCCATATTGAGGAGAAAGTAGAGGAGCTGGTAGGTGGCCGCGGGGCTGGAAGTGAGGGCCACGGTGAGCCCGGGAGGCGGAGAGAGCTCGGAGAAAGGCCTTTCCTTCTAAGAAACCTGGCAGGGTTCGAGCGCCGCCGGTGGGGAACGGAGGCCCGCGCGTCTAAGCCTGTGGTACAGGAAGCGAAGGTGGCGTTGGATTCAGCACGCGCGGACAGACAAAGGCGCGGCCGTGACGCTTGCCTGCGTCCGGCAGCTTGCCGGGTCCCTTCGGTTCTGCTGTCCCGGTCAGCCTTGCCGCCCCGATCTCCAGCTCTCCGAGTGACTCGGCCGAGTCTGGCAGCGGGCCATAACCGCGCAGCGCTGGCGACCCCTGGCCGGTCGCGCCGCCCTTCACTGTTGATCTTGACCGCGCGGCGGCACCTCTCCAGGCATGGAGCACGGTCGCCATCTCCTGGGCGGTCGGCGGCATTGGCTGAGCTCGCAGTTTAGTTCCGCGACCAAAGCCTCTTTTCCCATTCCCTCGCTCACTGGCCAAGTCCCATGCCCCCTGCCCTCCGCCCCCCCCCCACGCCCTGAGCTCCACGCATCTGACTTTGCCGGGAGGCCCTCGAAAGTCATAAACCCAGGAGATGAGGTGGGGCGGCTGGGCTCTGTTATGTGTCAAAGGGCGTCAGAGGAAGTCTAAGCTGTTCCAGTCTTTTCTTTTTCTCACTTAGTTCTTTTCTGTCTTTAGTCCCGAGAGGCCACTTGCTGCCTTGCAGCTGTCCAAGTGTCCGGAGGAAGCACCCCTGAGCTTGGAAACAATGGGGAATCTTTGTGCCCTGAGCCGAGAGGAGCAGACACTACAGCCGGGTAGGGACATATCCCTGAAGCCGGGTGGGGACATATCCCGGGGCGCCTCAGAAACAGAGTGGTCTCCCCAAAATGAGAGCTAGGGCCCCGAGACCTGGGTCCCCTAACTCCCTGGGAATTGGAGTTGAAGTTTGTGCCTACACACTCCTGAAAGGATTGGGAGAGGGACCCAGTCTAAGCCTAAGCTTCTAAAGAAACTCTGGTGGGAGCACTTTGGGGCCCCTGACTTGCCCACACCACCCCACTCCACCCCACCTCCACCCTAGAGCAGGAGGAAGAGGCTCATTGCGTTTCCCAGAGTCGCCCAATTGGTCGCCATAACTCACACAATAAAGTCGCAGCGCGGTGGTCAGCCTTGCCCTCCGGCGGCGCCTGTGTGGTCTCTGTGCTGGAGCTGGCGGCTCTAACCAATTCCAGCTTGGCTCAGGGGCCGCAGGGCCGGCTGCAAGCTGAGTTGGGCGTCCGCCACGGGGTCGCTGGGGTTCTGGGGACCAGAGGCGGGAAGGGAGGACCCGGGCCTTTCCGCCAGACTAGACAGGAGGGCCAGTGGCGGGAGCTCTTCACACTGTTCGCGGCGGTTGCTGACGGGGGTGGGGGGCGGGGAGGGCTGTCCTACCCGCCTCCCTGTTCGCGGGACCTGCAAACCCGCCAACAGCCCGTGTCCCTGGAGACGCTGAGCCAAGGAGCGCGGCTAGTGGGCGGCCTCGATGTGCCCGCCTGTTCCCCGACTCGGTGGCTCTGGCTCTTCTGCCCTTCCGCACCGGTCGGGGAGGCCGTCCTACATTGTCAGTCATGGGTGGCTTGACCTTGGAATCTGGTTTGCAGAGTGCTGTCACTCAGGTTTCTCCTGGCGATATAAGAAACATAGCATTTGGCCACGATTGGCCAATCGAGGTGCCTGGTCCTCAGGCCGACATCCTTCGTGGACCTGGATGGAGATTTCCCTAGGAGCAGAAGCCCTGGCCATGGGAACTTGCACCTGGAGTGGTTAAGCCTCCTTCTTGGGTGCAAAACTTTAGCAGAATTTGTGAAGACTTTCTTCGGCTTCAGCAAATCTCTCAGCCTGTACCTGCACTTCTATAGGGAAAAGGGGGCAGGAGTTGCATTGCTCATGGCTAGAGGCCGAGCTGGGCGCCTGGCAAGCAAAAAGGCACACTTTGCTGAAAAGGCCTCAGCTGCAACTCACAGCGGGAAAAGCAAGCCAGGCCCAAGTGGCGGACTGGAGTACGGAGCCAAAAGCCAATCAAGACCAAGAAGGGTCCCAAGGGACGCTGAGCAAAGGCGCCCTCTAACCAATGCCCCCATCTCTTGAAGCCGGGCCAGAAAACTCCCAGAGAGGAGTCGCCTTCGCTCAACATGCCCGGACTCTGCCCGGCAACTTTGCCGTTCGCCATCGAATATTGCTGGTGTTATCATAATACCCTGAAGGGGGGGGGAGCAGGTCGGGGGATGTAGGCGGTGCTGAAATGACCGGCTTTGAAGAACCTGCAGGCAAAGTTTCGTCCAATCGTCTGAGCCTGTCCTCTTATTCCCGGTTGTAACTAAATACTGCTGCAAGCGTAGCCGAAGCCCTTTGTTGGAGATGTGTGAGCGTAGTCTCTACAGAGCGGGCTATGTGGGCTCGCTTCTGAATCTGCAGTCGCCCGACTCTTTCTACTTTTCCAACCTGCGGCCGAATGGAGGCCAGTTGGCTGCCCTTCCCCCCATTTCGTACCCGCGCGGCGCGTTACCCTGGGCCGCCGCGCCAGCCTCGTGCGCACCCGCGCAGCCCGTGGGTGCCACCGCTTTCAGCGGCTTCTCGCAGCATTATCTGGCGGGTTCTGGGCCTCTTGGCCTGCAACCCCCGGTCGCCAAGGATGGGCCGGAAGAGCAGGTCAAGTTCTACACGCCCGATGCAGCTGCTGGGCCGGAGGAGCGCGGCCGTGTGCGGCCATCCTACGCTCCCGAGTCTAGCCTGGCCCCCTCCGCCGCTGCCCTCAAAGCCGCCAAGTACGACTACACGGGTGTGGGCCGTGCGGCCCTGCTTGAGGGGGGCCCTTGCACAGCAGCCGGCTTCAAAGACGACGCCAAGACCCCGCTCAACTTGAACATGACAGTGCAGGCGGCTGGCGTCGCCTCTTGCCTGAGACCTTCGCTGCCCGACGGTAAACGGTGGCCACGCTCCCCGGGTTGGTTTGGGCCGGGATGGGAGGTGGGGTACAGGGGAGAGCGTGTTGGGAGAGGGAGTAGCCAGGGGCAGGCAGGCGACAGGGAGTGGGCAAGGCTGACTCGGGTTGGGGCTATGTTGCAGGCCTGTCGTGGGGGGCGGCCCCGGGGAGGGCCCGCAAGAAGCGGAAACCCTACACGAAGCAGCAGATTGCCGAGCTGGAGAACGAATTCCTCCTGAACGAATTTATCAACCGGCAGAAGCGCAAGGAGTTGTCCAACAGGCTGAACCTCAGCGACCAGCAGGTCAAAATCTGGTTCCAGAATCGGCGCATGAAAAAGAAGCGCGTGGTACTGCGTGAGCAAGCTCTGGCTCTCTACTAGCTGCGTCAGAGGCCGCGGCCCGGCCGGGCCTGGCCTAGCCTTTTCGGCCAGGCCCTGGATTGGGGAGCTGGGGTTTTTCCTTGGGCCCTTTCTCAGCTGATTCTGGGTGCTCTCACACTCAGTTTCCAGTCCCAGAAGCCACTAGGAGATTTCGAGACAAGGCTAGTCCGGCCTCCGCGCTTTCCCCTCTCTCTGAGCGGCGTAACCTTGGCCTTGCGGCTTCGGCGTGGAGTCCTCGTGTCACCTGTTCTGCCTCTTGGCTGGGACATTTGCACCCAGGGCTCAATCTCGCTGCTACCTTGTACATGGATTTTTCTGCTTCCACCTGGTTAGCCTTCCTTCCCCCCCCCCCTTTCCAGCCCTTTCCGCATTTAGTAGGCATCTAGCCAGATCTCAGAGTGGAAACGAATTTAGAAAGGTCTCGTAGCAGAGTGGAAAGAGCAGCGGACGCGATTGGGATTCTCCGCTGCAGAAACCCCTGCAGCAAAATAAGGATCTCCAGTGAGGAAGGAAAGGGCGCCGCCCCACCCCCTCCTGTCTGCCTCGGCCGGTTTGGGAGGACAAAGGCCGCCCTAGACCTTCAGACTTCGGGAGAAAAGGGGAAAAGAGGGGCGGGGTGGCCTGACGAACTCGGAGACACCTCGGAATGCGGGCTGGGCTGGCCCCTCCAGCTGGGCCGGAGACTTCTTCCTGGAGATAGGACTGGGTAGGCTGGGAGTCCAGGACAAACTGCAACCTCCAGACAGGACTGGCAAATTCTCCTACTTCTAACACCTCTTCATACATGCCTAGGCTGAGTCCCTGCACCCTGTAACTGGATCCCCAGTCTGCTGTGCTGAGTTCTGGTGAGGGGAGCTGCTGGTCTGTTTTGAGGCTCCTTTTCATAGGGCAAGATATGGAAGAAGAAAAGGAGGGGGCAGGGAGGAAGGGGAGGGGGGATCCTCTGCTCCCACTATAAATATGGCTTTCGCTGCATGGTAGGGAAAGGTGTCCACATGTATTTCTATTTTGAATTACTTAATGGGCTGCAGCCAGGAAAGAGAAATGGAAGCTTCTCCACCAGTCAGGGGCATGGAAGGAGAGCGCTCAGTTTCTCAGCCTGTTGTTGCTGCTCTTAACAAAGCAGAGAGGACCAGAAGACCCCTCTTCAACCTCTGTACCACCCGTCAACTCCACCAGAGGCCCAGGCACCATGCCCTTTCTAAGGCAATATCTGGCCTGCTTCAGCAGTAGCCCAGGGCCTACTAGGCTTGCCCTGTGGAGGCTGGCGTTCCTGAATACCCAGCAGGGTTTGTTCTGGGTATGCTTGAGTATCCATCTTTAACTTCAGTGAACCCAAATCCCCAACAGTTCTGTCTCCATCCCAGGATCTTCTCTCTCTCCTTTTGAGAAGCAGTGCTTCCAACTCCTAGCAAGATGTACAACTGCCCAGAAATTGGGGATTCCTTCCCAAAGTCCAATTATTTCTTTTTCAGTGGATGCCCAGGGTCTCCTGGAATGGGCACCTCACAAGGAAAACTGAGCCTCAGCCTGACAGACCTCAGTTGACTGTTTAAACTGATTGCATTTTCCCTGCTATCTAGAAGCCATCATGCATGTTTTGTTGTGTTTTGATTTCATAAAATAATAATAATAATAGCTTGTATATATTGGACACTTAGAAATCTTTGAGTGGAAATAAATATCCAGTGCCCAGTCAGAGAAATAGGGGGCTGATGTTGATTTTTCAAACCACCTCTGGTTCCCTCCCAGTGTTTCTCAGGCCTCCAAATTCGTTTGTCTTTCCCAGTTGTTGTTTCACGGTGGGTGTTGACTGTTCATTATATGAGAAAATGGCTTCCAAGGCATGCAGAGAACTGTGTATAAAGGCCTATGAGCAAAATGTGTATGAAACATTTGGTGGGGGGGCAATGGGCAGATGTGAGTATGGTCACACATTGAGAGGACCCTGGGCTTGCTGTAGGCCATAGCATTGGTGCCTTGCCTAAATTCACAAACTTCTAAGCTCGCTGGTATCAGGCAGGCTGCCGCAATTTGAGATTCCTCAGACTTCAATACAAAAACGTCTTTCCCAAGTTTTGATTGGGCTTCTTTGGAACAGACTGTGTCCTGCAGAAATCCCCAATCCTGGCACTGCAGCTGGGTGTCCACCAGATTGCTCCTTGGGAAATGTGGCCTCTAACCTAATAAGGCTGCAGAGCCTCTAGCTCAGGCCCAGAAAGACAGGAGCCTGTGAGGTACCCATGGTTCTCTTGCAATCCCAGGTTGTTCGGAAGTGGAAGCTGGTGAATTGCTGGCTTTTAGCAAGACAGAGAATTAGCAAAACTGCTAACTCTCTAATACCGAGTGCTCAACGTTCCAACTTCCCTCCTCTGAAATGAACTTGATGCATATTTTAAAATATATTTAAACTCTCTTTTAAAAAATATACATATATGTATATACACATACACACACAATGGAGTTTGAAAGAAAGAAAGAAGGAAAGAGAGAGTGAGAAAGAAAGAGAAAGGAAGGAAGGAAGGAAGGAAGGAAGAAAGGAAGGAAGGAAGGAAGGAAGGAAGGAAGGAAGAAAGAAAGAGAGGCTACAGAGGCCTATCCACATAAGTCTTTCCCCACCTGGCGCGGCGAGGGGAGGCTGGGCACCCGGAGTCGGGTCGCTGGTCTGCGTTCAGGGTCTGCCTCCCGGAAAACAACTGGACAAAGGCAAAGGCCGCACTCAGAACTCAGGTGACAAGAACTGGGAAAAGGACAAGGAAACCGGACTTAGGCCTAGGCCCTAAGACAACACGCGGAGGCCTTTTGTTTCCAAAATATGCCATTAAATCACACATTTCCCGTTAGCCTGGGGTGTGTATGGGGAGGGAATATTCACGGAGACCATTCCCCAAAGAGAATTAAATTATTCTAGGTGCAAACGCTTGTCCGTCGGTTGGGGGTTCAGGAGTGTTTGTCAAATCTTTCCCCTGTACCGATCTGCACAAATACAAAGACGACGGTGTCCTTTCTCACCCCCTAGCCAAGATCCCGGCTGGGATTCGAAATCGCGGCGAAATTCGTAAGAAACAAACGCAGGAGAGAAATGATGCTGAAAACTGAGTGCTCAACATTCCCTCACACAAAGGCAAACGCGTCCTCCGAAATGCCGGAGTCCACGCGGTCCTCTTGGTCAAGGAGAAGGTATTAGGATGAGATAAAAACGGCCTTGCCTGGCACTAAGTCGGTTGCGAGCTCACAGCGCGGACCGGGGTTCACTTTTAAGGCCTGGGGGCTCTCCCTGGGGAGGCGGACTGGGGAGGCTTCCGGGAGGCTGGCGGGTGGAGGAGAAATCCAGAACCGTTGTAAATATTCATGTCTGCGTGGGGGCGGGGGTACGTCTCCACCCGGTCTGTCCCAGAGGCATCCACCCCCTTCAGTGGGGAGGGAGGGCACGGCGCCTGTCTGACCGTCCTTGGACAAAGGTGATCTCCCCACATTTTTGTTCTCCAGTCGCTTGACTTGAGGAGCGGGTCCCGAGGATTCTGCAGGGAAGGGACTGGGACTGGATGTTTTCCCCCCGTTTTTCTTCTTCTTTCATTTCCTAAAAGAGCATAAATAATTAAAGTTTGTCAGGGAAGAAAAGCTTTCTTGCAGAACTGTAGTGGCAATAAATGAAATGACTCAGAATCCCTTCCCCAGTCAGCTTTTACGAGAGCTGCCAGACAGTGTCTGTTCACGTTCTCCAGATACCAAGGGCGCCCTGACAAAGTTAAGGTCAAGTTAGTGTCTTATCTTGGGTGGTTCAAAAATACCGCATCGCGTCGCGGCGCGGAGCTGAAAGCTACCGCTCGCCAAGCTACCGGCTGCGCTCCCAGGACCCGGTGCGTTCTCTGAGCTTCGGGTGGGGCCGTGCAGGCGGATGACAAGGCCACAGCGCCGGGGTCTTCACGGTAGGTTCTCGACTGGGACGCGCGGGTTGGGAGGCTGCGGTTTTCCCTGGGGTTCAGAGCAAGGACCAAGGAGGGGGCTGGCGCTTAAGGACGAAACGGGCTGGGCCCTGAACGAAAGCCCGAGCTTGTGGGGTGGGGGCGGGAGTCCACGCAAACGCGCGGAGAGGAGCCCGCCACCCCCTTCCGCCCTGCACCCGCGCGGCGCTGCAGATGGCTCACCCTCCCCCGCCAAAGCGCGGCTCCCGCCGGAGCGGCCGTCGCCATGTCGTTGAACTTGAATGGTTTGTTCTCCCCATTTCCTTCTTCGGTGGTCGGCGTGCTCCACTTGGGGGCGGCGGGCTGCTTGCGCCCCACCCTGTGCGGCGAGCAGAGAGAAGGTGCGGGGGAATTTTGCGCACTCCCAGACGCAGAGGGACGGAGTCTGGGGGCCCTGTTGCTATTGCCCTGGGTCCTGAGCAGCCGTAGGGCCAGCGTACAGCGTCCGGGGAGCCATTTTAGAAGAGAGATCCAGGGGTGTCGACCAAGAGCCCTAAAGAGAGAGGCTTGAGCCGGGGATGGAGACGGGGAGGCAGATGAGTGTGCCGGGGGTCTAGCCTGAGGAGGTGCAAGCTGGAATTTGGGAGTGGGTGCCAACTGCGAGGAGGGGATATACCAGGACAAGCAGTTCTGGGTAGGGGGAGGCTTGGTGCCCTCCAGTCCCCACTGACCTGTTTGCGCAGTGTGAGGGGAGGGAAGCAGAGGGGGGAGGGGCGGAGGAAGGAGAGAGGGAAGGAGAAAGAAGGAAGGAGAGAAGGGAAAGCAAAGGGAGTCGGCCTGATAATAGATATTAGACCCTACCACCAGTCTTTTCTCTTTCGGTCCGCACGGTGGGCAGAGGGAAGCAGCCCGCCCCACAGCCAACGCCGACTGCCCCGGGCATACGGCTATTGCCAAGACCTCAGTGCTGCGACTGCCTGGGCAGAGGAACTCTGGAGAGAGGGGCAGCCTATTGTCCTGCGTTCTGGGATTTGAGTTTGGGCAGCTACTTTCGAAGAGACTGATTTTACTGTTGAAAAGCGCCCGCTCTCCCCGAGGGGGGAGCCCAGGCCTCGCCTGGACCCCTGGGCTGGGAAAGCGGGATGCAGCAGACGCCTAGGAGAGTGAGGACTTGGGGCAAGTGGATGGAGGTGACCGAAGAGTCAGCTTCTGGGCCCGGTAACGCAGAGGGACTCGAGCGGGGAGGCAGGCGCTACCGAGAGCCCCCCCCCCCGAGAGCGAACGGACCTCCCCGGGGGCCGCAGTGCGGGTGCCGGCCCAAGGGCGCTGGAGGAGCCTTGGGGAGACCCGAGGTGGACACGCCGGCCTTGGCCGGGCTCCGAGGCAGGGCAGGGGCTGGGTGTCAGGCGGTCTGGTCCCATGCCAGACCGGGAAGAAGAGGGAGTGAAGCGGACAGAGGCGTCGGTTGTTGGTCCCTTGTGGGGGGCGAGCCGGCGGTCGGGCATCCTCAGAGTAGGACTCCAGACCCTTTTGTTAACCAGAACCCCTCCCCACACCCTCAGCTTCCAAGACTGAGATCTGCGGCCACCGGGTCTCGGGCTGGCTGAGCTCCCTCCTCAGTTCAGCATTGAGCGAAAGCAGAGAGCAGACACAGAGAGAAATAGACAGTGGCACACAGTTTAAGGGAGAGGGGAGAAGAGAGGATAAGGAGATACAGGAAAAGAGGAGAAGAAAGTAGGGGAGAGGAAGGAAGAGGGAAAAAGGAAAGGAGAGAGGTGAGAATGAGAGAAGAGGGGATAGAGAAGGGAGAATATTGAAGAGAGAGGGAGGAAGGAGACAGGAGAGGACAGAGAGAGAAAGGAAACCAAAGAAGAGGAGAGAGGGTGAAAGGGTCGGGTGGGCAAAGGCCTTTGTCGAGGTGAACGACGGGGAGTGGTTTGGCATGGGGTTTTCCAATAAGACACTTGCGCCTGGGGGGGGGTCAAAAGCAGAGAGCGCCAAGTTCCTCCGCGGTGAAGGCGCCGGGCCAAGAATTATGTAAATCAGGTCTCCCCGCGCCCTGGAGAGCTGCGCAATTACGCCCCTTGAACAAGAAGCAACAAGCTCCAGGCCAGCGAGACACAGAGGGTGGCGGAGTCGCGGAGGAGGGAGCGGCTGCAGGAAGGGTGGGGGTGGGAACCTCACACCCTCACACCTATTCCCCTGCAACTCGGGTCAGGGCTCCCCCCTCCGCTCGCCGCTTCTTTCCCTTCCCTCTTCCTCCCCCTTCCTCCCCCTCCCTCCTCCTCCCCGCCGGCCTCAGTCCGCGTACTTAAAGCAGCGCGGGCGGGCGGGCGGCCCTGCAGGGCGGTGGCAGATACACCCAGCGGTGGCAGCCGCCGGCGGCGTGCAGGTGACCGGCCTGCGGCTCAGCCTGGTCAGGAGGCGCGCAGGGTGAGCTGGCGGGAGAGGGAAGCCGGTCCGCCCCCAGCGCGCGCGCGTCTGGGCGCCAGGAGCCGTCCCGGGGCGTGTGGCGAGCGCTGATATAGATATAAGGACATTTCTCTCCATGGCGTCACGTGACATAATTACCACCAGAATCAATCAAGATGAATTGCACGTCAGCTCCCGGTGGGGATTTTTGCTTAGTTGATCCTGGCCCAAGCCTCTTGTGCAATCGATGGCTCAGGTTGGCGGCGCCGGGAGAGGCCGGGGGCTTGCCGGCGCGCACGGCGCGGAGCCATGAACGACTTTGACGAGTGCGGCCCGAGCGCAGCCAGCATGTACCTGCCCGGCTGCGCCTACTATGTGGCCCCGTCGGACTTCGCCAGCAAGCCGTCGTTCTTGTCGCAACCGTCGTCCTGCCAGATGACTTTCCCTTACTCGTCCAACCTGGCGCCGCATGTCCAGCCCGTGCGCGAAGTGGCCTTCCGCGACTATGGCCTGGAGCGCGCCAAGTGGCCCTACCGCGGCGGCAGTGGCGGCGGCGCAGGGGGCGGCGGCTGCGGAGGCGGCCCCGGAGGGGGTGGCGGCGGCGCCGGGGGCTACGCTCCCTACTACGCGGCGGCGGCGGCGGCGGCAGCGGCGGCGGCGGCGGCCGAGGAGGCGGCCATGCAGCGCGAGCTGCTTCCTCCCGCTAGCCGCCGGCCGGACGTGCTCTTCAAGGCGCCGGAGCCAGTGTGCGCCGCGCCCGGGCCGCCGCACGGCCCCGCGGGCGCCGCCTCCAACTTCTACAGCGCCGTGGGCCGCAACGGCATCCTGCCTCAGGGCTTCGACCAGTTCTACGAGGCGGCGCCTGGGCCCCCATTCGCCGGGCCGCAGCCCCCGCCGCCGCCCGCGCCGCCGCAGCCCGAGGGCGCCGCCGACAAGGGCGACCCCAAGGCGGGGACCGGCGGGGACGGGGGCAGCCCCTGCGCCAAGGCAACCCCTGGCTCAGAGCCCAAGGGGGCAGCGGAGGGCGGCGGCGGCGAAGGCGAGGGCACGCCGGGGGAGGCGGGGGCCGAGAAGAGCGGCAGCGCAGGTAGGCACCGCACGCGGGCAGGACGGGGCCCGGGGTGCGGAGAGGGGGGGTTGGCTGCGGGGGCCTCCCTCTGCTTGCGCCGTTTTATGTGCCACTTTATAAGCGTTCGAAGGGGTTTATATATCCTATAAGATTTCTCGGGCCGTTGTAAAGCGTGTTTACGATAGGAAACCAATTTAGGTGGGCTTAAGGTAGACTTCGAAAAGGACATTAATCGCTGCAGAGAGTTGCCCCCCCCCCAGTTTGGGGGTGGGGTGGGGTAGAGTCTATGAAGGGAGGGAGGGTTGATTTCGAGCCAGTTTGTGAGCGCGGACACCCAACCCTCCTGCTTTTAAGGGAGGGGAGGGGGGAAGTTTGATCCTTGAACTGGACTTTATCCAAGCCTCTGGCTGACGCACGCCGCTGGAGTCGAGCAGATGCCCCGGCGGGCGCTCGTGTCTCTCTCCCTCTGGGTTCCAGCGCCAAGTCTGTCTCGCTCTCCCTTCCCCACTTAGTGCCAGCCTTGCTCTGTGTGTGTGTGTGTGTGTGTGTGTGTGTGTGTGTCCGGGCGTGAACACACGTCCACGCTCGCATTCTCTCCTCTGCCCGCCCATATATCATCCCCCACGACGCAGGCAGGGAGGGCCTTTCAGCGGCGACAGGGGACGACCCCACCGGGCCGGGGCCTGGTCCTCGCGCGGTGGCCCGGGCGGGCGGGGTTTGGCAGGCAAGTGGCCTCTCTCATCCCTCTGGTCTCTTTGCCTTGCAGTGGCCCCTCAGCGGTCCCGGAAAAAGCGCTGTCCCTACACCAAGTACCAGATCCGCGAACTGGAACGCGAGTTTTTCTTTAACGTGTACATAAACAAAGAGAAAAGACTGCAACTCTCTCGGATGCTCAACCTTACTGACCGGCAAGTCAAAATCTGGTTCCAGAATCGCAGGATGAAAGAAAAGAAACTGAACAGAGACCGTCTGCAGTATTTCACTGGAAACCCCTTATTTTGAGAGCTCCAGGACACATCCCCGTCCCCCAACCCCCACTCGCCCACTGTCCTCCCTACCAGCCTGCCCTCCGCAGGACCAATGTCCTTGGGTTTAATGACACCTCTTCTCTGTGGAACGCCACGATTCCTTCCCACGGTCAACTCGGGACCTCCCAGCGACCACTGCAGCCTGCGGACGAGGCCGGGGACTTGGCCGAGCGGATCCTAATGAGGGGAAAATGGTAAATGCAAACGTCGCGTTACAAATTTTACCGCCAATGTGCTGTTGTTCCCCCTCCCCCCTCTCCGAGTCCTCGTGGGGACGCGGCGGGATCTGTAGGGAGTTAGGCCGCGAGGCTAGAAGGCGCGGTGTTTTGTTCTGAGCTTAAAGACTCCTACCATCCCCTCGGTGAACGCAGATTATTTAAACTCCGGGAAATGTACCTTTGGTCTGTCATATCACGGCATGAGCCACTGTCTTTTTGTGTGCGAATAAACGGTTTCTAGTAAAAATGGAGGTTACAGCTTCAATGCACTGTATGGATTTTCCTCTTTGAAGAAGCTTAGTACCCCATTAGGGTATTTTAGTGACCAGAATCATCCTCCCCCATGCAAACGAAAATTAATCCCGTTAAAATAAGGATTGTCCCCCTCCTCCCCCAATCTGGGCTACACTGCCTTTTAAAATCACTTTAGTGATGAATTTCCAAATTAATGATGTGGCTCAGTCCTGCTGGTGCTGTCTTCTCCAGGCTGCAGGAACCTAAGAAGCAATTGCCTCCCCTAGTCTAGTGAATTTGGAATTTCTGAAAGGATAAAAACCATTAAAAAAAAAAAAAGATTAGAAAATCCAAATTCATTCCTAAAAGGTGTCAAGGAGTCAGGAAAAGAAAGAAAGACAGAAAGACGAAGGAAGGAAGGATGGAAGGATGGAAGGATGGAAGGAAGGAAGGAAGGAAGGAAGGAAGGAAGGAAGGAAGGAAGGAAGGAACCAAAATTAGAACCTTACATTAAAAGGGGGGGGGTCACCAATAGGAAGTTATCAGCGGGTGAAGAGGGATTAAGGTCCTTGCTGGTGTCACAGCCCACCTGGAGCATGGAAGGTAAGCCCCTCCCTGGAATAAGGGCAGGGGCTTCTCACCACCTTTATCACTGGAAGTTAAAGAATGTGGTGAGGACGGCACTGCACTTTATGTTGCAGGGCCAGGTCAGGCTGTTTACAAAACCTTGAACTGTCTAGACAACACCATAAAAGCCAAAGTTCTAAACAGCTTAATTGGGTTATATTATACACCTTCTGGTGGGCCCAAAAGAGATTTCCGCAATGTGCAATAAACTGGAGGAGTGAGAAGAACTTCTCTTTCTCTGAAAAGAGTAAAATGGATCTTATGACTCTTAAGGTCTCATAAGCTCAAAGTCAAAAAATAAATCCATAAGATTCAAAGCACCCCATGCATCTCCCAAGGAGGAAGCTTGCGTTTCTAAATGCAAAAACTTTTTAAATTGCCAAGTCTTTTTTTGAGAAGGAAAAACATAAGTGCATAAGTGTATGCCTTTGAACTTCCAAAATGTCAAGGTCATCACCTTTAACCTTTCTGAATAATTAGGTGCCTTAAGGTTCTTCTGTGATTTTCAGCCACCACCCACTCTCACACACACGCTTACACACACACCCAGACCCCCACACACATTTATAACCACACAGAATCATGTGGGGGAGGGCTCACCATAAATCTAAGCAAATTCCTAATTTCAAGATCAATAACCTTAATTTCCCTTCAAACATTTGTGTAATTCAATAGTAATTGACTTCTTTTAAAAATACTGGTGATTAAAATGCCTTCCAGTGATGCTTTCAATACAGCTAGGAAATGCTGGGGGTGTTTGGGGAAGTAACTTATATAGTGGTCCCCTTTGCTCTACTGAAGAACCACAGTTTTTAAGGCAGGCATTTGAAAGAGGAAGTTATGAGCAGACTTACACCTTCTTTATATTTGAAAGCAAATTGTCACCCTGTCAAATAAATTATTACACTTTCTATGATATGGGACAAAAGAAATATATATACATATATATATACACACATACATACATACATATAGAGAGAGCATCTCTCAAACTTTGGTAAAACATGAAATAGGAACAGAGCCTAGGATTCAATAATTTCGTTCGGAAGGGGATTTCTTTGTTTGGAATTCCGGGCGTCCGTTAAAATGTCAGTGCCCTACTAATATGATCGTACCAGGATCTTAAAACCGGTTCATTTCTTTCTCTCTCATTTTTTTTTAAATTGCGTCTAAATGTAGCAAGCTTGTGTATACACTTCGATAGGCAAGCAGAAGCCTGAGCTATCATTTACCGGTTGCAGGGCCCTGGATAGCCACACGGGGGCGCGCTCACGTTCCAAAGCGACGTTTGGCCGAGAGGCCACTGTACCTTGTCTTTCCAAGACTGTTTTCAAATAGGCAATCTCAGCCGTTTAGAAATAGGCGGCTGCTAAGGTGTTTGTTTGCTGTTTGTTTGCTCTAAGCAGCCATAAAATACCGGGAAATTGTATAAAGACTGAGAAAAGGGAGGAATCAGATTCCTGAACCAGCGATCACTTTATGGTTGTCTGCTTACAGATAAAGCTGTTGCAAAAATAATATTTTGGCATAACCTGGTGGCGTGGAGGTGAGATTTTTAAAGAGAAATATGTGCATTATGAAACAGGCCGTGGCCACTGAGAGTTAATTAAATTAGGGGAAAAATCGATTTACTCGTTGGTTTGATTTTCCAGAGCAATGAGAGGTAGGACACCCCACCCCCAGAGCCGTGTTCGCCCAGTTTGCTTTCTCCTGGCTTAGGGTGATTAAATGGCTTTTGTTTAAGATAGATCGGGGCGCCGGCAACTTAGCTGAGTATGGTTTCCGGAAAAACAAGATGCGTCGGGGACTGAGGGGGGGCATTCTAGGCAAGGGAACCCCTGGCGGTGCCTGGCAGCGCGCGGCGCTATCCCTGACGACCCCGAGGCGCCGACAGGACTATGGTTTGAGACTCTCGGGCCAGAGTGGGTTGATGCGGCTTCGGGAATCTGCAGGCTGTCTCGAGAAACATTTCTGTTTCAAGGCATTGCAGATCCCAGAACGGATCTGAAGCAAACGGGCTTTGCTTTTGACAAAAGCCGGGTCATCCTTCCAAGTTGCCCGCCAGCCAATTTGATTTTGGCACCGGCATTCGGGAGCAGTTTTCTGGCCGCGTGCACCCCAGCAAGTCTCCTGACATTGGGGAAGGCCTGTGTCCCTGCCCGCGGTACAAGAGGGAGGGAAAGGGGCTTCGGGACGTGGGCTGCGCTATGAAATGATGTCTGCCTCTTCTTCCCTGAAGGTCGCTGTGAAAGCGCCAGCAACCCTTCGGAATTAGCGCCAGCCTCGTGGGCTCCGCAGTCTCTGTCTCCCGCCCCTCAGGCGCTAGGCCAGAGGCCCTGGGCCCGCCCACCCATCAGTGCCCAGGAGCTGGCACCGGCTTGAGCGAGGGCCGGGGCGCCGTGTGTCCCCTGGCAAGGCGCCGGCGGGAAGCGCGTGTATTCCTCGCCGGCACCCCCGGCTCCCGCCTGTCAGACCGCGGGTCTGGCTTAGCTATTGTGAATTGACCTCTTCCGGGCCGAACAGGGGTTTCAGTCTTCATGGGATGAGAGCCCCCTTCAAATGTCGTTGTTTCTCTTTAGGGGTCCCCAGCGGCGGCACATCGGGCAGCCTTCCGCGAACCATGGCTGCTCCACGGGTCAGCAGTTCCCGGCAGCGCCCAGGATGGGCCTGAGGAGGGCTAGGGGATCGGACCAGGGCCTCCAGGAGTCGCAGATTCTGTCCCCTCTTTACTGTTTAGCTCTTGGGGGGGCTCAGGGAGGGTGATCACTGATACTGAGGCGCCCAGGTCTTAGATCCTGAAGTTAACGAGAAATGCACAAAATTGGAGTCTTTTGTGTCTGTAAAAGAAAGGCTCCTGGGCCGTCGGCCCTTATTGCACGTCTCCTTAGACTGCTCACAGCGTTGGTGGCTTCACCAGCCTCCCCATTTGCCCTCTGGGTTTCTCTTCACCCTGGCTGGGAGGTACATGATGCAACCCAAGGGGCGACCTGGGAAGGCTGCTTTTAATTTGTTCCCCACCCCCGCTGTCCCCAAAGAATACTCCAGCCATGAAGCCCGGCTTAGGGCCCTAATTTAGGGAGACCCTGGGAGTCCCCGGGGTCTGCTGAGGCCCTGGGCTGCCGCTCCTATTCCCGGAGACAGGAGAGCATACACGCAAGCCACTTCTTGATTGCAAATGCTAATTTCTAACTAATGCGACCCTTTTAATTTTTCCTTGGAAAGAACTGTGCCAGGGAGAATGGCGTGGTGGTGCAAATATGGGTGTTCATCTCCTTTAAGGTGCAATATTGATTTATTATTAATGGTAACTGCTTCAACTGATCTAAAGATGATCGAAAACAGTAGCTATATTAAATACTCGGAAGCAAAATAAAGGCTGGCCTCTAAAGTCATTGCCTTTTCATTGTTTGCTTCATCTCAGCCTTAGGATCTTAGGTAAATCCATCCTCCCCACCCTGATCATTCTCTTGTATTATCTCTATTTTGCTTGATTTTTTATGAAAAAATCTTTCTAAAATTTTGGCAGACTTTGGCCTCAAGGCCTTCAAGGACTGAAGGCAAAAACTGGGGGATGACAATTTTTTAAATAAGAATTTTCTGATAACAGATTCGAAATCATATCTGATATGCACACACTTTTTTTCTGTGAGTGCAGATGACCCATATTAAACCAAATCCAACATGGGGGTGACTTTGAGCTTGGTGGCCTCTGGGAGCTGACACATAAAGACCCCCAAATTCCGGAGGCAGATCCTGCCAGCTCCACGAAGGATCAGTTATTTTTAACCCAGACGTTTTCTTCACATATAAATAAAGATTATGAAAGGGCATTTGATGGGCATAAAATTCCCGATTAGATTGAACATCCTTGCCGCGCGCGTGGGCTAGGGAGAACTGGGCAGCCCGCCTAGTTGAGACGCAAAGGGGAGACGGTGCTGGAGCGCCAGGCTGGCGTCCTGGCGCCTGCCGCGAGCGCGTGTAGTGGGCACTGTGTCCAGCCCGGGGCACGCTCACCCATGGCCCGGCTTATGATCTCGTGCTGCAGAAAGAGATTTCTGGGGTGCTGGTCACTGGATTTCAGCTTTGGACAGGAGCTTAGCAGACCAGAGTCGAAAATTGGATGTTTTTTTTTCCCCTACCTCCCTCACCCATCCACCCACCCACAGCTTTAAAATAGCCACCCCTAGAGAAAGGTAATGTTTAAACCACGGACTACGCCAGCATCCCTCAGCCTGAGCAGTTAGAGGCGCCAGGCTTTTAACCTGACAATGATGTTGTATTTGAACAGCTGCGTAAAGGTTTAAAAGGTCTGTCTCATTGCCACCGCGGAGTTTTTAAAAGGGGTTATTGTTTAGGCGAAGGCACTGCGAGGAGACAGGCAAACTGGCCAAAAATAGTGTTCAGCGCCTGCCTCCACCAGGCCAGGGGAGATTTTTTTTTGGGGGGGAACAAAGGGTTTGTCGGAAAAGGTTTTTGTGTAGGAGCAGGCTGGGCTACTTAGTCCCCCCAGAACGCTGAGACGCTTTAATGACCATCGGGCCTCAAAGAAATGTTCTGCTGAGGCGGAAACCCGATTTGCCCACAAGTTCAGTCTCTGGGCCTGAAATCCAAGGCCAGCCCCTGCTTGGGCGAGTGTGGGGAGAGGAGAACAAGGATGCCCTTCCTGGACAGAGAACTGGTTCACGGTCAGAGTTTCTGGGGCCCTTTACCCGTCTCAGCTGCCTGGAATGGGACCTGGGAGCCCAAACAACGTCTCCAGAGCCCTGGCCCACCCCTTGCTTAGGGCAAATCTTTGGAAATCAAGGTTAAAGCTCCCCGCTGCTGCCCCGAGGCCGGCGCTTCCGCCGGGGCGACTCACTAGCCTGCAACCAGAGAAGGAGAGAGGAAGTTGTTGAAGTTTCTCATAAACCTCTGAGTTTCCATGGAGGTGGTGGTGGTTGTTCCTTAATGAGCTCGACCACAATCCCAGGCCAGATCCTCTTTATAGAACTTTCCCTCACCAAAGAAAACAGAGGACTATGATTGTACCACTTCCTTTTTTCTACCCCCTCCTCTCCTAGCCAAGCAAAACTCTGTCAAATAATTTTAGGAATCGCCCTTAACTATAAAACTCAACTTCTGACAAAAGTATAGCTTTTAATATTTGACGATTTGTGTTAAAACAAAAATTGACCTTCTTGGTTAGTAGTGAAGAGGAAAAATCAATGGTAAAATTTTCAATAATTCATAAAGCGAATGCCATTATGCTAAATCTTAACTATTAATCTTATCCTGTACAAAGTCTCGATTGATTTGTTAATAAAATATCTTCCCGTGTGTGGCAACAGCGGGTATAACTCTTTAAAAACCTTCAGAAGCAAGAAAATTACCAAGTAGCCCAAGAATGTAGATGAGAATTTTATTGATCGCTCTGATTCTTCTTAATATGTATTAATAAATTCCACAACCTTTTGTACCTTACACTTGTCAAAAACCAATGCTTTTACAAAATCCATAAAAGGAAAACATTTTTCTTTGCAGAAGAACCGATTGACAGCTTTGCATCCCTCTCCCTCCTGCCTAGCCCAGCCAGTTTCCGAAAACTTCTGGAGTCTGGGGGCGAGTTTTTCCCCTTTCCTTTGAAAATTTCTTGTCATCCTCTCCCCCTCCCTTCCTCTCTGCCCTCTGTTATCAGGTTGTAAGGGGAGGGAAACCTCGGTTTCGTTCTCCCGCTCGGAGCCCGGGGGACGCTTTCGCAGAGAGCGAACCGCTGGCGCAGGATTGTCTTCCGGCTGAAGGCTCCCGCGGCCTGGCCCGTAGAGGTCGGGATGTGGTTCCTCAGAGAGCCGAGGGCTTGGGCAGCCCGTCGGAGCTCAGAGGGGTCGAGAGTGGGCCAGGAGGGTCGAGGGAGAGGGCAGCGCCGGGCCCGGGCCCGTCCTCGGGACTCCGGGGCCGAACGGTTGCGTGGCCTCGCGGCCCTTGCTGTCCTTCTCCCTTCCGCTCCTCGGGATATCTTAGCCGCGTCTTTGCGCATTTTTTGTTGTTGTTGCGTGTTCCCCACCACCACCACCTTTGGACCTCTGGGGTGGGATATCTCAGTGCCTGGGCAATCAGACACACCTTCCGTGGCTGCCCGGTCCTAAATGAACCAGCCCGCGCCCCTACCCTCACCCCGGCCCCGGCCCTCCCGTGCGCGCTCTGCCTGAGTGTGTGCGGGAAATGCTTCTGTGTGCTGGCGCCGCTGCGCTCCGGCTTCCCTCCCCGCGCTTGTCCTCCCGGGGGCCCCTGCGGCCGAACCTTTCCTTCTGCTGCTTAGGCCGGGGGGCCGGGGCGGGGGACGCGAGTGGGGCAGGCCAGCCGAGTGAGCCCCGGGGAGGCGGGCGGGCGGCGGCGGCGAAGAGCGCTGGGCCGGCTGTCTCCAGCGCGCACTATCGCGGGCGCGTAGTAGATGTCGCTGTTGTCCGTGCTTACGCGGCCGGCCGGCCGGGCTCGAGAGCACGTGACCCACGAGGAGGCTGCGGCTCAAGGCCATTTTCAAATCTCATTGGCTTGGTTGTCATGTGGTCGGCAGAGGCATCCACAATTACACGGGGAATGTTTTCCTAGAGATGTCAGCCTACAAAGGACACAATCTCTCTTCTTCAAATTCCTCCCCAAAATGTCCTTTCCCAACAGCTCTCCTGCTGCTAATACTTTTTTAGTAGATTCCTTGATCAGTGCCTGCAGGAGTGACAGTTTTTATTCGAGCAGCACCAGCATGTACATGCCACCACCTAGCGCAGACATGGGGACCTATGGAATGCAAACCTGTGGACTGCTCCCGTCTCTGGCCAAAAGAGAAGTGAACCACCAAAATATGGGTATGAATGTGCATCCTTATATACCTCAAGTAGACAGTTGGACAGACCCGAACAGATCTTGTCGAATAGAGCAACCTGTTACACAGCAAGTCCCCACTTGCTCCTTCACCACCAACATTAAGGAAGAATCTAATTGCTGCATGTATTCCGATAAGCGCAACAAACTCATTTCTGCCGAGGTCCCTTCGTACCAGAGGCTGGTCCCCGAGTCCTGTCCCGTTGAGAACCCTGAGGTTCCTGTCCCTGGATATTTTAGACTGAGTCAGACCTACGCCACCGGGAAAACCCAAGAGTACAATAACAGCCCCGAAGGCAGCTCCACTGTCATGCTCCAGCTCAACCCTCGCGGCGCGGCCAAACCGCAGCTCTCGGCCGCCCAGCTGCAGATGGAAAAGAAGATGAACGAACCCGCGAGCGGTCAGGAGCCCGCCAAAGTCTCCCAGGTGGAGAGCCCCGAGGCCAAGGGCGGCCTGCCGGAGGAGAGGAGCTGCCTGGCTGAGGTCTCCGTGTCCAGCCCCGAAGTGCAAGAGAAGGAAAGCAAAGGTCGGTATGAGCAGAGTTGCCACCCCCGTGGGGCGCGCAGCCCGGGAACCCAGCGGAAAGGGAGCATCCGGGTGCCCAGCGCCGAGCCCCGGGAAGCCGAGGCGAGCGCCCGACTGGGCAGGTGCTGTTCGTCCGGGCTTTTCGAAGGGTGATCCCTGCCCTGAGATGGTCTCCGCTTATCCCCCGCTGCGCTGCCCTGGCCCTCCCCGCCAGTCCTGGCCCCACGCTGATGGCGCCCGGGCAGAGGAAGGGCTTGCCGGGTTTTATCGTTTTTTCCCTGAGCTAGACCTGAAATGCAACAAAAGAGCGCAAAGGAGACTTGGCGGCTCGTAAACACAGCTCCAGAGCCTCCTTTCTCCCGCTCAGATTTGCAGTCCCAGCTTTGCTTTGCGTCCAGTGATGATTTTACAGCGGTCCAAGCCACCGTGTTCGTGTTCAAATGTGTGTACCCCGCGTCCTGCGACCTTACCGCGGTGTGGTAGGGGCGGTGAGGGGAGCGAGATGGCTGGGGCAATTCGTCGCTTGGGCGGGAGAACAGTTCTCCCTGCCTTTGTAGGGCTAGGTAACCTTGGCTTTGTCTGGCTGGGAAAGTGCAGCACGCATTACAGTTCCTCTGCAAAGTGGGAAAAGGTGGAGGGGGAATGAGACCCGCATTGCCCACCTTACAGGGCCAGCCTTAGGGCTGGGCTGGGGCAAAGAGCTGGGGGCTCTGGCTTTTTGAGAAAGAGCCCTGCTCCTGAGTTTCTTCCCCAGTGCCCAGAGGTGGGCCACAGTTGGGGCTACCTTTCTGTGGGAATGCTTTTGTTTGAGGTTGAGAAAGCATGAGAATGCAGGAAATCGTGGGGAATGTGACAATGCCCAGGCAGGGCAGAGAAGGTGTGCTAGCTTTGCTTCCTAAGATATCTTTTGAAGGAGAATGGGCACCTATAAACTTGGCTATGGGGCACCCTGTGTGCTGAGGAGAGGTGGGGAAGAAGCAGCAAACTGGGGGGACCTGAGGCTGCAGTGGGGTTGGCAGGCTTGTCCAGGATGTGGCTTCTTCCACTCTGGCCCTCTTATGATCTGACCAGTTAGTGTTGCTGGTTGGATCCTGGAAAGTTTACTTACTATTGCACAAATGCTTTGTGCAAGTCAGAAAGTTGGGGGGGGGGGAGAACGAATAAGTATCACTTTGGCATTCAACTCTAATCTGGCATCAATTACAAGTCCCTTCGAGGGTCCACTTTGTGTACATAATGTTTAATACCAGCATTTACCAAAGCGGCCTGGATGCCAGCGGGGTCATGGCCAAGGGTACATTTGAACAAACTGAAAGAAAAAACTTCTTGATTTTATTTTCTTCTTTTAATTTTGTTAGAGGAAATCAAGTCTGATACTCCAACCAGCAATTGGCTCACTGCAAAGAGTGGCAGAAAGAAGAGGTGCCCTTATACTAAGCACCAAACGCTGGAATTAGAGAAAGAGTTCTTGTTCAATATGTACCTCACCCGCGAGCGCCGCCTAGAGATCAGTAAGAGCGTTAACCTCACCGACAGGCAGGTCAAGATTTGGTTTCAAAACCGCCGAATGAAACTGAAGAAGATGAGCCGAGAGAACCGGATCCGAGAACTGACCGCCAACCTCACCTTCTCTTAGGTTCGAGGCCTGGCGGAGGCCGGGATCTAGAGGGGTCACCCGTTCTGGGGCCGAGTACTGGAGGACTGGGAAGGCGGAGAAAACCTTCATTGCTCTTTGTTTTTTTGTTTTGTTTTGTTTTCCTGCTAGAATGTGACTTCGGGGTCATTCTGTTCGTGCTGCAAGTGATCTGTAATCCCTATGAGTATATATATATATATATATATATTAAAAATAGCACGTGTAATTTATTATTTTTTCATCGTAATGCAGGGTAACTATTACTGCGCATTTTCATTTGGGTCTTAACTTATTGGAACTGTAGACTATCCATCCATTCATCCATCCATCCTGCAATGTGACTTTTTCATGTTTTTCCAAACACAAAAGGTTTGTGTGTGTGGCTAGTCAATGAGCTCATGGCGCTTTGAATACGTCCAGTACTTTAAAAATTACATATATAAATATATATTGAAAAAAAAGATTAAGAAAACCCACAAGCTTTGGGGGGAGGGGGACGAAAAAGCACATTACAATGTATCTTTTATCAAATGAACTTAGCAATTGTCTTTGGTGAGATGGAATATTGACAACCTATGCCTTGTAGCCTTTCCCTTGTGGTGCATCTGTGGTTTGGTAGAAGTACAACAGCAACCTGTCCTTTCTGTGCATGTTCTGGTCGCATGTATAATGCAATAAACTCTGGAAACCACTTCGCTCCCTCTGCTTTCTGAAATGCAAATACATTAGGGTGGAAAAATAAAAGCCTTTGGAAGGATTATCTTTCTGTTAAACTGCCTGTTTGGGGCAGTTTGGGGTGAGAGAGAGCAGGAGGAGGGAGATGGGAGAGAAACTGGAGGAGGCCTTAGGATACTGGAATTTGGCAGTGCCTTGGAGGTGGAGGAAGTGATAGTTGGGGAAAAGGAGCCCTCTATCCTCTCCTACCCTCCCCCAAAGATAGTCACATAATTGTGCTTTCAGTGGATGTGGGCTTCACTCTAGATGGAGCCTGGTAAGTAACCCCATGCCTCCATGCCGATTATTTCCTCACATCTCCCCATGTTTTGTGTGTCTCTTTGGTTTTGATACTGGGGTCTTGGAATCTCTAACTGGTGTGCCATTGTCAGGGGCCAGGTTGAAACCAGCCTTGCCCACCTGGAAGCCACCGGCCCTCCATTACAGGCACGAGGACAAGCAGCAGCTTAATGCTACATTGGATCCAATTCTGTCCTCCCCTTGACCTCATACCCACCCCCATCCAAGAGCAGGACATCCAGGCCCCAGTGAAGCCCAGGATGAGTGTGTTTTCCCATCCCACTTTGCCTTGGTTTCCTGGTGGAAGGATTTTATGTTCCACCATTACCTTTTAGTGGCCCACATGGCATGTTTTAAAAGAAAGAAAAGAAAACATTCTCCTCAGTCAACCCTCTCCTTGTTTAATTACAAAATACTGGTTGTAGCCACTGTATCTGGAGGCAAGGAAACCCATGAAGGGTGTCTGAAAGAGAATTTGCAAATAAACAGGACTTCTCATGAAGTCCAATGTTCAGTGGCTGCCATGGCTCTGGAAATTCAGCCAGCTTACAGGGGCTTCCGCTGCAGTATCCAGTCCTGCTGGGGGGGAAAGACAGGAAAGGCCTTGGAAAGAAAAACTAACAGAATTTGTCACCCTACACCCTGCTGCTATTTCAAAGGGTCTCTGCCAGCTTCCAGCAATTTCACAAAACATGTCCTTTTCTCCCCCCCCCCTTTTATTCGAGAAAGAATCCATTTAGGTGCTTTGAGCCTCGGAAACCAACCTTAATCTTGAAAGACTCAGCATTTATTCAGTTTTAAATTTCCTTCTGAACACCAAGAACCTTCCCGAGTTCCAGGACAGAACACTTTAGGGGGACATTTCCTGGGGATGGGAGGGAGAAGGCTTGGAATCAATGCCAGGTTGGGAGCACTGAAATTCATTTACCCCAGACCTTCTTTGGTTGGGCAGGAAAAGGAGGGTAATTTTAACTTGCTGTTTCCCCCAGCGTTGTGAGGAGGCACCATTAGTTGACACGGGGTCATGTCTCAGAGAAAAACCTGTTCCATGCAGGCATGA
>PVKY010000375.1:0-52056 GCA_004027775.1 Bradypus variegatus | reverse complement strand
GAGAGGGGACAGGGGTCCCAGGGGTCCTGGGAGAGGATGGGGGACCCAGGGGAGAGGTCTGGGGACCTGAGGGAAAGGACAAGGGACCCAGCAGAGAGGACGGGGGTCCCGGGGGTCCTGGGGAACAGCCCACCAGAGGGAGCTCGGCCGGTGTTGATAGCCCACGCTCCGTCCCATGCACAGGAGCCAACGCAACGATCCTGAAACCCTCTCAAGCTCCCAGGAGGTGGTTTCACCTTCGTTTTATAGATGAGGAAACTGAGGCCTAATGCCTCATGGGGGCTGCGTTTCTCTTTGGGGTGACGGGGAAGTTCGGGACTGGATGTTGGTGATTGTGCAGAGCACCGTGGAAGTGATTAATCTCCCCGATGTGTCTGCTGTGAACAGGTGAGATGGGAGAACTTATGTTGGGTATGTAATTCCCCATTTAAAAAGACCGTGACAACTAAACGCAATACATCATCCCGGACTGGACCTAATAACGGAGGAGAAAACACCCAGAAGGACACCACTGGGACATGTGAAAAAATTGGAATATAAACTGTAAGCTTTAAATCAATGTTAAGTTTCTTGACCTTGACAACTATAGTAAGGGGTTACATGTGTGGATATCCTTGCTCACAGGAAATGCACATGGAAGTTTTAAGTGTTCAAGGAGCAGGATGTACACAACCCACTCCCAAATGCTCAGAAAACAGACTGATGTACTTAGGTAGACAAGAGAGACATAAACTGATACATATACATACAGATGGATGGACGGACGGATGGATAGAGGGATGGAGGGATGGGACAGGTGGGCGGATGGAAGGAAGGAAGGAAGGAGGGAGGGAGGGAGGAAGGGAGGGAGGAAGGAAGGAAAAAGCAAATGTTAAAAGTAGGTGAATGTGGGTATCTGGATGGGGATATTTCAGAGTTCTCTGTATGGGTTTTGTGTTAATTTTTATTATTTTACAATAATTATCTTGCAATTATTTTTGCAAAAATTAAAAGAAAAACAAAACCAAGACTTAGGAAAGTATATCTTGCCTGAAGTAAGTGGCAAAGCCAGACGCTGATTTAGGGCCTAATTGCAAAACTTGACTTTTATAGCTGACGTGCCAGTCCGACCTGCCAAATACATGGGAGAATTTGGCTCTGGTCAGGGCTTTGCTTTGATTCACCCTACCCAATCTTCCACAACCAATAACGTAACTTTGCAAGTCACCTGACTAGGGAGGGATTAAGAGTGTGATCAACCACAAAACAGAAAAGATAAACCGGTCAACAGGGAACACGAACCCATGACCTCATGCTCTGTAGGACTGAGTTCTAAACAGGGCAGTTAATTACCCGCAGACCATTAAATGAACCAAGTCTAGTCCAAATCCTCTGAAACCACCAATCTGAGCTGACCCTTCTCTGGAGTGCAGACTAGATACGTGGGTGCCAATTTAGAACCCTGCAGAGCCTCTGAGTATTTCAACACAAATGAAATTATACATGAAAAACATACCCTAATTTTGACATTATCCTACACTTTGGCACATCTTGTTCTGCTGTGAAAACAGTGTATCTAATCTAGGCACCAGGGTCCTTTAAAGGAACCCTGATCAAACTGCCAATTTTCCATCCGACTTGTCGGACTCCCCCCCATGGGCCAAGCAGACCTCTCATTCCTGAGTCTGAGCGAGTCACATGGCAGGCAGTGTCAAATTCCTCAGCCAGGTTACTTCAGGACAAAAAGAAGAGTCATGGTTCTGTTTCCTAAAGGAAAAAAGTTAATTGGGCTTGGTTTGCACCGAAGGGAACATCGGGGCAAAGTCGTGTGGACACATGGACAGATGGACGTGGGAAACACGGCCCCGGGGCTGCCGCAGCTCCCTGCAGGGCCTCAGCCGCGCCTCTAATGGAGCAGCTGCGGACCCCGGGCGGCTGCCTCGCTGGGCCTCGGTCACACGCATGTGTGCACGGAACACACGCATCCAAATGTGCTCTAACATCAACGCCTAATTCTCAATCAGCAAAAACTAACACACAGATTTTCGCTTACACAGTTGGGGCTACAGCTCTGGGCAACGTTTCCTGACATGACAGGGCCACAGGGCGAAGTTATGGAAAGAGACGTTGGGAAACGCGCCTTTTCAAGCCTCCGAGCACTGTGACTTTTCTACGGTATTATTTAGCAAATTATTTACAAAAGTTGATTTAGAGTTTTGCCATTAAAAAATACTGAAAAAATGTGAAATATGTAACATTTGATTTAAAATTTAGAATTAGAACTAAGCCTGATTTATACAACACACTATCTTTAATTTACATGGTAAAACCTGCTTTCAGGACAGACCACAAGAGAGATGTGTAGATAAAGAGGCCAATTATTCAAGCAGGTGGGCTCGCACCGGAGCAGAGAGTACGAGAGGCTACCCTGAAAGCCAAATGGTCTCGTGCCCACCTGAGAGCACATATCCGAGCTCTAGTGCCAAACTTACCACAGCCCACAGTTAAGGCTCTGAGGGAGAAGAAACAGAAAGAACTTCAAACTAAAACTGAATAATGGTAACTCCCACCAGCTGTGCATCAGATTTACTGAGCCCGGGTTCCTCACTGCGACACCCCACTTATCCACGAGTAGTTACCTGGTGCACTCACATATCTGGACCATAACTGTGGATACGTCAAGTCTCAAAATCCAGCTGTGTTTGGAGGAGCGACTCCTGGACCCTCAAGCTCACAGACTGATTTTACATGGTACCCAAAATATGACGAATGTGGTGTCCCACTGTCCCAATGCACACAGTATTAGGAACCACAATTAAGTGAACAAGGACTTGCTAGAGGTTTTGTGAGAGCAGAGAAATGAAGGTCAACAAACACAGAGGACACAGAAAATCTATTACAACAACAGCAGTCTAAACGGCAGAACCTTCTGGGGGGTGCGGGGGCAGCACCGAGGTGAAACGCAAACTCCCACGGCTGCTGCCGTCACCGCTCCGGAAGCAGGGCACAAGTGGTGGGCAGCGCACTCAGGAACAGCCGTGTTTTCTTTGGCTTGTTCTGTCTAACATGCCATAAAGTAAATAATTCATTTTGGGAGTTACTCAACTTAAAGGGCTCAAAGGGATATTTTTATGTGCATGCGTGTCTGTGTGTGTGTACACATATAAAGAGATGAGAGGCTTTCAAAGTATTTCTAATCACCTCAAACTAATTTTGCCTGAATTCAATTTCCAGTTACTCCTATAATTCTTATCTTTAGCATAGGGTCTGGAACACAGAAATAACAATGAAAATAAAAGTAAATACTACCTATTGGTCATTTATGAAGTCCCAAATATCATGCTAGGCTCTTTCCATATGCAATTTTCAGTTTCCTAGAAGCCAAGGAAGATGGTCCGATGATCTCCCTCTCACCGCGAGGAAGCCGGGCTCAGGCAGCTCGGACCCAGCACAGGTCCTGGGTCTGGGCAGAAGCACAGCTGGCTGAGTCCAGGCCGTGCCGAGTCTCCCCGGCGGCCCTGGCAGGTTGTTTCTAGATGGGAACCATTCAACAGTGGGATTTTGGTACAGCTGATTACAACAGCGATCTGCCATTTTCATCAGTCAAAAGCAGTCGAATGGTGACACTCCACTTGGCTCCAGCTGACACTACATTTCCAGACATCACGGGCTGTGCCGGGTGTGACACTCTGCCCTCCTGGAGCACGGCAACCCTGACATGGAGCACGGGAACAAGACAGACAGACAGCACGGAGGCAACAAAGCGCCGGTATCAGAGAGGCCGTGTGTTAGGACTCGCTGTCACCACAAACTCATCGTGAAGAGGTTAATCTCAGTGCACACACGACTACCATGTAGCATTTTATCTTCAGGATCCAGAAGACACTGGCTGCGGTCACCCAGGAAGTCTGCACCAAAGCTGCAGGAGTGGTTTCCTCTCGCAGTCAGGAGTTCCAGTTTGTTCATTTTTTAATCTATCCACCGACCCATCTATATCCATAGCCATAGCCACAGCCATAGCTAAACCATCATCTATCTATCTACACCTATCTAGCAAAGGGAGGCAGTTAAAATAGTTTGTGGAGCCAATGGAAGAAATTCATTCTTGTTTTGCTCACATTTCTGGTTTAAAAAAAAATAAAAAACTTGTGTTTAATTCTGCAATGCCTAAGATTGGGTGATTAGCAACAGGGAAAAGAAAAACACCAAATGACATTATGAATGTATTACAAGTAAACTTCTTTCCAAGCTGGGTATATGCTTTTAGGTTTCAGAAGATCTGAGTTTATAATAACTGACCAGCGATCGTCCCTGAGAAATGACGGAGCTGCGTTCAACTATTACACATGAGCCAAAGAGCAAACACTGGTCACAAAGAGCCACTGTACCCAATAACAGTGCTATGTGTAGAGGATCAGACCTGTTTTGCACTTCGTCTTATGTTGTTCAGCAGAGTAAAGCTGCACCTCTGAGAGCACACAAAGGCCATACGGAGCCGAGCCAAGTGTGATGAGAGTTTAAATCTTTCCGTGTTCTGTGAGTCCGTATCTCCACAGCTAGTGCCCCTCTCTCAGGAAGACTTCAACTCACTAGCTTTCATTTTCTGTTTTTTTTTTAAACTTTATCCAGCTATACCATTTACTGAGAATCCTGAAGATTCAAATATATTCAAATCGTTCTCTTTAAGTTTTGGAAGAAAAATCCTATCCAAGCACAGAGATGAAACGACGAGAAGCAGAGGAAGGAGGCGACAGGAAGCGTATGTGTGAGAGTCGGCGAGTGTGCGCCGCTCCCTCTTGAGAATACTTTTGGTCCAGGGCATGAACCAAATGAGGGTGGACTTCCTGGTGCCCCAAGACGACCCACACACTCAGGGCAAAAGCTTCCCACAGAAAACTCTGTAGGGACCACTACAGCAGGTTAAAAAAAAAGGAAAGGAAAGGAAAGGAAAGGGTGAGAAACAGCACGTCAGAGGAGTCAGCGGAGCCAGGCCGGATGGGCCGCTCCCAGGGGATGGGGAAGTGAGGCCTCAGGGCCACCTGCGTTTAGTCTAGAGGAAGCTTCCAGAACAAGGAACTCAACACAGCAAACCACCCTAGGGAGCGCCTCAGCCAGCCCAGGCTGCGGGGGAGAGCCCGGGACGCCCCCCTGGAAGGCCTGCCCTTGGGGAGAACCCCCAGAGCTGCGGCGGTGCTGATCCAGCCACCAAATGCAGAGCAGCAGCCCTCGCCTTGCAAAGGAGAGTGAGCCGGGCCTGCGGCTGTGATGGTACAGAAGACGCACAACGACCACTGCCCGCACTGAAACAATGGCCTAAAACCTACAGGCACGCTGGATCTTTACAGATGTCAGCGCTGCCCGGGCACCTGTGCGTGCAGGTGGGGGCACAGGCAGGGGTCTGCTGTCCCCTCCACTGCCCCCGCGAGCCCCTCGTCCCATCCTGGAGCTGAGGCACTGACGAGGCAGGGGCTCCGGGATCACAGCTCAAGCACAGATGCAGGGGAAGTTAGGACAGAGCCATCCTCTGAGCCGCTCCGCTAACAGGCAGGGCGGCCATGTCCCCTCTGCCCTCCACTGTCCGACCTTCCCCTGCTTGTACATCTGTCCCCGGGAGGGGGTATCCCCCTCAGCTCTGCAGAGACTGTCGGTGCACAGGGTGGGAGCCAGGACCGAGGGGCCAGCTGGGTCCCCCCAGCCTCCTACCTTCCAGAGGCTGAGACAGAGGCTGGCAGAGGAGCCTCCCGCTGGCCTCACCCACCCATCACCGAGCAGTGGACGGAGCTTTCTCCTTCCGGTCCTGCCCCGCGCGTCCCTCCTCCACTTGAGAGAATGTCCAGTGCGGCAACGGCGCATTAAAACCACCCATTAGAGATGGTGCCACACTTCTCGCTTAAAACAAGGCTAGAAAGGAGCATCTCGGTAACGTCTCGCTGCACGAGAGTGAGAGCAGGAAAAGGGCTGCTCTGGGCCAACCGAGGGAGATTCTGTGACCCACGACAGCTGTAGCTGCAAATTAAGTCTCAAAGGGTATCCTGATGGGCATTTAAATTCATGCAATGTCTTTCAGACAAAAATATAAACACATCTTGAGAACCAGAAACTTTCATGCATCATGATTTTTGTTGAGTGGAAGTTAAAAAGCAATGTTCTGTTAACCACCTCCTCCAATCTTCACTAAAGCACGTGACTCGAAGGTGAGCGCCATTATCCGCGGGAGAGGACACACTGACATGAAAATCAGGTCACCCGGTGGTCACGGAGCAGCCCCCGTCTGCCCCATCACGGCTGTGTACTCTGAGGAGGGCCCTGCCTTCTCTGAGGGGACCCCCACTGGTTCAACTCAGCACCAGGTGTGTGGCTGCCAGACAGGCAGATGGCTGCAGAGGCTCCACCTCAGAAGCCTCCTCTTCACCGCACAAAGCCAACAATCGTGAAAACCCAAACCCCAGGCCGGGCCGGGGCTGGCAGTGCCCACACCCACTGCCGGGACGTGCTTCAGCTGGTGTTTCTTTTCTGTACCCCCCCAGCAAACGTGACTGATTTTGGAACCCCCTATTGCTTTCCTCCATACCGGGATAATCATGAACTGGCTTAAAACTGAGAATTGAAGGAATATTATATCTGAAACTACTAGTGTAATCTTCTAACTGTGCAGGACAGGATAATGAAAGCTGTAGTTACACTTTAAAACCATCCAGCACCATTTGGTCTTCTGGGCTGGAGGCACTCTCATACTCCCCTCTACAATGTCCCCACGACAGTTAAAATCAAGGGACACTGGGCTACGAGCCAGGCTCGCTTTCAGCCCGAGACCTAAGCTACTCTACGACCCCATCTTAGCTCCGCCTGGTTAACATGGAGGCTTTAGAGAGAGGCTTTCTGCAGACACAGCGGATTTACTGTTACACACACGCCTCACTTCTAGCTTCCTAGCGACACTGTTGAAAAGGGCTGGATACAATGTTTCCACTAAAAGGCCACAATGCTTACAACTGCTGGCATTTTAACTCATCTATTAAAACAAATGTTCTTACTGTATTATTGCAGAGTGCCCTTAACTTTTTTCTTTTCATTATTGTCACTTTGGAAAGTCTATTAGAAGTTATGTGGTTTTCAGTTTTTTTTACTTTTGTTAAAATGTGATCACCCAGAGCACACAGAACGCCCCGGAGGATGGGCAAGGCTGGCCAGCAGTAGCCTTCCCCAAACCCACCTGGGCCAGTCTTTGGAGAAGACGGGAAGCGGAGAAAGTGAAGATTCCACAGTTGCCCTGAAATACCTGAACATAAAGATATATCCTGCTCCCTGGAAAGGAGAACATGTGTGGCTTTGTTGTCACATGCCACTGAAATCATTAAATCCTTTTGGATAACAAACCCCATTTTCCATTTTGTAGAAACAATGACCTTTATTCAGACTTTCCAAGCGTTTCATCAGTCCCAGAGCAAGGTGCGGGCCCAGACCCCTGCCCAGAAGCCCGGGCGGAGGGCTGCCTCCTGCGAACACGGCCGGATCCTACTGCACCAGGGAACAAAGCCTGCACGTGTCTCCCCACCCCCTCACAGCGGATGCAATGCACCTACCGAGCGCTACCGAGCAAATGAGATTACCTGTAACAGAGTGGAGAAACAGCTGTAGTCACACAGTGTTGCTGTGTAAGTGAACAAAACACAGGAAAAATAAAGAAATCACAGATACTGGATTAAATTTTTGGTGAGCCATTTAGTGTGAGCACACACAGATATCTGAAGCCCACGGGAGATAAAAACATCATCTCCTAAACACTTGGGACCCAAATTCTCTCAAGGCGGCTGTGGCTTCTGAGGGTTCCGACGGCCAAAGCCTGAGGATGGTAAAAGCCGGAGAGCATCGCACAGCCTGGCAGAGAGGCCCAGACTGTCTATCGGCAGGAGACAAACGAGCTTCCGAGGGCCACGGCCAAGGCTGGCACAGGCTCACGTCCAGACGGGCCTCTCCGGGGTGCCCGGGAACCAACCCGAGCCGCTGCTGCCCAGGGGCTGCCGACAGAGGCAGGAAAATGACGCTCTTCTGAAGATAAACACACTTGCTCTTTCCAACTTCAGAGGGCTGCTTAGAAAATGGCTACTCAGGGATTTGACCTGTGAAACACTAATACTAGAGAGTAAAAGTACAAATCTGTGCCTTTGATAAACTGGGAAAAGTCGAGGCATCCACCCATCTCCTTCACTGGAGGAAGTGATCCACGCCACCACTGGGTCTAAGAATCCAGAACAAGCCTAGAGAGGAAAGAGTCGAGGGAAGACTGAACGTTCCTGCTAAACCATTCATGCTGGGTTCATCTCTACACTTCAGAAACAGAGAAAAACGCCAATCTTAGCAAACTCTTTCAGAAAGCAGAGGAGGGGGCACATCCCAGCTCTTTTTAAGAGACCACTAATACCCTGGCACCAGTAAGCCAAAGCATCGCAGGAAAAGAGAAAGAAAGACCATGCTCATTTTGTTCGGGACCGTAGACATGCAAACTTCTTAAAATCTTAGCAAGTTAAATGCAAAGTATAGAAAGAAGACGATACATCCCGACCAAGTGAGGTTTATCGCAGAAATGAAAGGCAATCAATGTAATTCACCATATTGACAGATTTTCAACAAAAATGCCAAGGTAAGTCAATGGAGAAAAGAAAGACTTTTCAACAAATGCTGCTGGATCGGTTGGATATCTTTATAGAAAAAGGAATCTTGACTCTTAACATTTTACTACATTAAATAATTAAGTTTAAATGGATCATGGGCCTAAATATAAGACCTAAAAGGTCTAGAAGAAAATACAGGATAAAATATTTGTGTTATTGGGTTAGGTAAAGATTTCCTAAACAAAGATATTGTAAGCACAAATTATAAAAGAATTGTGAAAATGGACTTCATTAAAATTAAGAATTTTACCATTTCAAAGATACAGTTAAAAAAAAAAGCAAACAGATGAGCAACAGACTGGGAGAAAATATTTGCAAAACATATATCCAACAATAGATTGTATATCCGGAATACTTAAGGAACCCTTGAAATTCAAGGAGACAATTGATAAAAAGGCAAAAATTTGAAGAAATGTTCCATAAAAGACGACACGCAAATAGGCAAAATACATCAAAAGATGGTGAACATCACTAGTCATCAGGGAAATGCAAATTAAAACCACATTAGATATTGCCACATGCCTACTAGACTGGCTGTGTTTAAAAGGACACACAACACCAATTTTTTTAACAACAACCAAAAAAAATAAGTATTTTCAACACAGCCCAGTTCCCGTCACTTAAATACAGCATCAGAGTAGAAGGAAGTCACACTGTGAAAGTCATTCGGGCACCCATGACTGGAACCGGACGGACACACGGACACGGAGCATGTGGGGCTCTCCGGCCTCACCAGGGAGAATGCAAAATGGTACAGACACACTGGAGAACAGAACAGCCGTTTCCCTTAATATTAAAGATACACTCACCACACGACTCAGAAATTCCAGTTATAGGTATTTAGCTAAGAAAATGAAAATTTATGTCTGCACCAAGGCAAAACTACAGCAACAAAAAGCAGAGGGTGGTGGAGACAGAAGATGGTAATAAAGGGGGACAAGTAAACGGTTTAGGATGAAGGAACTGTCCCGTATCTTGATTATGGTGGTGGGTTAACCACGTGTATACGTTACCAAAATTCCCCAAGCCATGCTCTAAAAAATGGGTGAATGTTATTGTATGAAATACCTTAATAAATAAATTTTAAATTACAGAAATGTTCCTATTTACTTACTTTTTATTGGTATAGAAAATAGCATATTCCTAGGGAAAATTATCAGAATAACACATTGAAATTAAGAATATGAGAGGAAAGTACTCCAAAATCCAGATCTTAAAATGTCAAGCCCAGCCCAAACAAACTACCTTCCAACACTGAATATCATCCTCCTGGAATTTTATTTTGTGGAAGAGTATTCATCAGGAAACACAGAGTAAGAGCAGCTGCTTCTGGGGACCTTCAGCCACGTGATGGAGACAACTCAGTCGGAGCCACAGTGCACCGTGGAGCACGGGGTGAGGGCACGGGGAGGGGGGACAGAGAGAGAACAGGGAACACGGAACAACGTCAGCCAGGAGGAGGGGAGCCGCCGAGGACGCCAGCACAGCCGAGGGGCACGAAAGGACAAGAAAGGGGAGGACAGAGAGAAAGAACATCAAGGTAAATGAAAGCAAGTGGAGTCAGAATGAAGGAGAATAGAGAAAGGAAGAAAAGAGAGAAAGAATAATATGGAAACTCTGTAAATAAGGAAAGAAAAAATGAAGGCAGGGAGGGTTGAGGGGTCCTAATTTCGATGGAAATCTGAGATTTGCGCCTGCCAGGCTATTACTTGGTTATAAAACTTAAGATATTGTAAGGAAATACCAAAGAAATAACTTGAAGAATTTCTTTCCAGATGTTCTCAACATAATTATTTTTTCCTTCTGTGAAACTTAGCCTCCCAGCGGCCTTGAAGTCTCACTTGGCTCCCCTAAACTGAACTCAATTTAAGGCACGGCTTCCCTTCCGAGGACATTTGAGTCTCCACATCATCTTCCGCATTTCTCCTCAGAGTCCAGCTGCTCCGACAGCACCTGCCGCTGTGGGGTTCCGGGCGTGAGGAGGCACGTGGGGGCTGCTGCACCCGGGCCTGGGCAGGGTGAGCCCCGCATCCCAGCCGGTGGGCTCTCGTTCGCGTCCTTTCCTCTCTGCGCCCTTCCCCCGCCCCTCCTCCTCCTCCTCTGCTCCTTCTCCGTCCTCTCCCCCTTCCCTGCCCTCCTCTGAGCACCCACCGGCACGGGACCGCCTCACCCAGCCCCGCTCAGGCCACCAGGCCACGAGGCAGCACGTCAGTGACTTCCGGGCTCGACCACCGAGCACAGCCGCCTGCCCTCTGCTTCGTCCTTTGAGTACAAAGCAAGAATTTCAAGGCCGCGTGAACTCAAGGGCAATCATTTGTGACAACAAAAGTCCCAATAACCTGAAACAGAAACACCTGCATGAAAATCCACTTCGTGTCAGCAGATTCCGATGTGGGATCAATCACTGAGAGAAGATTTGAAAATACCCTACACGCTGGCAAATTGGCAAAACTTAGAGCCTCCCGACCATCGCAAAGAAAGCGGAATAAGAGGACCTTCTTAAAAAGTTGTCTTTACACACCTTAATGTCCCCTTCCAGACCCTTCCTGACTTACTTTATGGAACCCAATAAATCCCTTGAGCATCGATGAGATTTCTCCTTTCATACTTGACTGAATTCAGGCAAAGTGAACGACAGCATCTCAGCCAAGACTCACAAGGGTGCCCGTGGCCCCCAGAACACAACCTGAGGCGTGACGAGGGCTCAGGAAAGACCCAGCACATCCACGTTTGTACAGGCCAGGGTTCGAGCCGCGAGGGATTATCTGAAGTCGCTTATGAAGCCCTCTGTTCCGATGACCAGCCCCGGCCTCTCCTCAGGGACAGCAGCTGCCACCGCAGATCCCTCCCAGGTCCGAGCTTCTCTGCCTCCCGTCTGCCCCAGGCCCGCCGCTGCTCCAGGGGACACACCCCGGCCAGGCCCTGAGGCCGACGGCCCATCGGGTGACCTGCTCGCGGGTGTCCGCCGTGGGGGACAGAGCGCGATGCCCACCCACAGCTGGCCGGAAGCACGGTGCCGCCAGCGTGGCCGATTCCGATTCCTCAAGGGGCAGGTCCTTCAGGCCTCTGAGGACAGGCCCCGGACTGTGTCTGTGGGCGCTGAATTCATGCGCTGGGCGGCCGGACAAATGCAAACGGCCCATCTGGAGAGCTGCGCTCCTCAGAGATCCAAGCTCCTGACAGAGGGTCCACGCGGGAGTCGCTCCGAGTGGGGGCAGCTCGTTTGCTCTTCAGAAACAGCCACGGGGAGAAGAGACGCTGTCTGCAGTCCTGCCGGTGCCTGAAAACCAAACGCCCTCTCGTCACGCGTGTTCACGGCCACGTGTGCCAGGGCGGGCAGCGGGCAGAGGGGCCCACGGCCGACGCAAGTCGCTGTCCCGGGGCAAAACCCCTCACACCTGAGACACCACCGAAACAGCCCCATGGCCAGCCACGCCCAGGGACGGGCACAGGGGCGTGTGGAGCCTCTCCAGGGCCGGCTGGGCTGGGGTGCTGCCGCGGCTCCCCTGGGGAAAGGCCAGGCCAGACCCGGCTGCTGCCCCCAGGCTCTCCGTTCCCCTGGGAGGTCCCTGAGCATGTCCGGAGGGGAAGAAGCTCCCTGGGAACGTCACATGCCAGAGGGTGCGGCATCCCCACCCTGCCGGCGTCAGGAACGGCCGTCCCTGACCGCAGAAGGAGAGAGGGCGGTGAGGGGATGGGCAGGAAAGGGCTCCGGCCGCAACACGAGCACGAGTCAAGCAGAAAACGCCCGGCGCCTCCCTCCACTTCCACACCTGGCCAGATGCTCTCAATCTCACCATGCTCCGGGGCCCCCTGCCATCGCTCGAAAACCACAAAGCCTTTCCGTTCATTTGTGGGTCCCCAAAGCTGGTGCGAGAGGTGGGGGGCGGCCTGAAGGGTGCAGAGATCCACCCACGTTCAACCGCGGCGAGCGCAGAATGAAGGAAAAGCCACTTACAAGCGGAGGACCTTGGGGAGCCCTGGCTGGCTCCTCCCCCACCCTCCCGGTGCCTGCCATGCTCCCGGCACGGGTCCCTGGCCCCGGTTCTGGAGGGAGCACCATAAGCCTCGTGCACACACTGGGAGCGTGTGTGTCAGGCCCAGTCTGCCTGGTGGTGCACGGGGCTCCCACCCCAGGGCCTGCCTGGCAGGTAGAAGGCGGCTCTCCCAGCTCTCCTGCAGAACCTCACAGGACAGCAGTCAGCCGTGCTGCCTGGGGCTGGGGCTGCTGGCTGCAGGACACAGTGCAGGGCCCAGGACCGTGAGTCAAGTGTCTCCTAGGGAAGAGGGGACATTTGGAACTGGGTCAACAGTGGATTTCCTAGGGCCACAGGCACATGCCCAGGACAGGACGCAGGCACGGAAAGGACCAGGGAGGCCGCTCGCTCTCACTGTGGGGTAAGCCCTGAGGGAGGACGCTCCCGCAGATCAACTGCAAAGACTAGGAAAGGTGTTCTCTTCTTTCCTTTCCAACTTTTATTGTTTGCTTGTTGTTGCTAGCTCCTGGCATCAAAGGAAAGAGCCTTCTTAGCACTAGGTGTAAACAAGCTTAGGGAAGAGATACCTCAGAGTGTAAACTTCAGTGGTAACAAACTATCCAAAAAAAAAAAATGCCCAAACTATTTCCGAACACACAAAGAAAGAGGAAGTGATGGGCCAGGCAAAGGTAAAACTCAAAGCATTAGAAACCAACTGCAAGGAGGACCAGACCTGGGACATTACAAAGACATGTTTTAAGTGGTCCTAAAGATGCTCAAAGAGCTAAAGGAAAATATAAAGAACTAAAGAAAATCAGGAAACTGACAGATGAATACAAAAAGAATATCAATAGAGAGACGTAAATTATGAAAAGGAACCAAACACAGCTCAAGATGACAGTAATAGAAATTTAAAATCCCCTAGATGGGTTTAACAGCAGATTGGAGCTGGCAGAAGAAAGAATCAGTGAACTTGAAAATAAGATATTGAAACCACTCAGTCTGAAGAGCAGAAAGAAGAAAGAATAAGAAAAGTGGGCACCATCAATTGTACCAATATGTGCACTGTGGGGTCGCAGAAGGTGAAGAAAGAGGCAAAGGGGCAGAGAGAACATTCAAAGAATTAATGGTTGAAAACTCCCCAAATTTTACAGAAGACATAAATGTACACATCCAAGATGTTCAACAAACTCTCAACAGGATAAACCCAAATAGCCCCACACTGCAACATACCATAATCAGACGGTCAACCACCAAAGGTAAAGAGAATTCTGAAAGCAACAGAGAGAAGCAATGTGTCACATACAAAGGAGCCTCCTCAGTAAGATGAAGTGCCAATTTCTCACGGGAAACCATGGGGCAAGAAGGCAGGGGGATGACAGATTTAAAGTAGTCAAAGCAAAAAATTAGCAACCAAGTGTTCCATATTCTGAAAAACTGTCTTTCAAAAACAAGGGAGGGATTAAGACATTCCCAGATAAACAAAAGCTGAGGGAGTTCGTCAGCACTAGACGGCTGCAAGAGAAGCTGAAGAGAGGTCTTCAGGCTGAAAGGGAAGGACACCAGACAACAGACTGAAGCCGCAAGAAGAAATACAGACCTCTGGTGAGGGTAACGCTGTGCATAAGGATAAGCTCCAGCGCTACTGTATTTCTGGTTTATAACTCCACTTTTTACTTCCCGCAGGATTGAAAAGGCAAGTGCGTAAAATGTGATGATAAATCAGTGGTTCTGGTCTCAGTGTACAAGCAGGCGATTAGTGCAAGAATTACAGCTGAGGGGACAGAGGGGAACAGGGTCACGGCGTGCGTAGACCCCTGAAGCTGAGCTGGTACCAAAGCAGATGAGACTGCTGTTGATTTAGGGTGCTAAAGTCAGGCCCCGTGATAACTACTTAGAAAATATCAGAGAATATTCAAGCCCACAGAACAGAAATTAGAGTGGAGGGTCTCAGAAGTGGGGGCAGGGGAAACGGAGAGCTAACCCACAATGGGTGTCGAGTTTTTTGGGGAGATGGGAGGTGTTAATGATGGCAGGTGGGGAAGATACCACATCAGCATAAATACAAATAATCCCACTGTATGGTGTGCCTGGGAGGCGCTGAGATGGAGAAGTTTATGTTATATACCTGTTCCCACAAATAAAAAAAAAGAATGAACCACCAAAGAGATAGCAACAGCTAATGCAGCACGTGATCCTGTATGGGGTCTAATAAGGGAGGAGAAAAGACCCAAAAGAACATTTTTGGGACATATGACAAAATTGGCATAGAGACTGTACTTCTTATCACTGTTAAATTTCTTGAACTCGATAGCTGCACTTGAGGTGGTTACATAGGGAATATTCTTGTTCTCTGGAGATGTACATGGCAGTAAAGGGTCCAAGGAGCATGACGATGACAATGTACAGTCAGGTGTTCAGAGAAAGGATTGTTAAATAGGTAGATGGATGGACAGATGGATGGATAGATTTATGGATAGAGAGAATTACATGGCAAAGGTGGTAAAATTTTAAAATTTGTGGATCTAGGTATCTTGGGGTTCTCTGTATGGGATTTGTATTATTTTTGTAACTTCTCTGTAAGTTTTAAATTATTTCAAAATAAAAAGTTTTAAAAATGTATTGTCTATTCAATGATGCACTACCTTATTGTCACACAAGGATCTTCCATACTTTCTCAATCTTCTGGACTGGATTGAACACTGACTCCAAAATTCATGTCCACCAGGAAACTCAGAACATGACCTTGTTTGGAAATAGGGTCTTTGAGGATGTAATTAATTCAAGGCGAGGTCATTCCAGATTAGGGTGGGCCCTAAATTCAATGACAGTTGTCCCTGTAAGAAGAGGCGAGGACATGCAGAGACACAAAGAAAAGGCAGCCATGGGGCCGTGAGAGGTCTGCAGTGATGCCGTCACGAGCCGAGGACCCTGGCCACTCCCGAAGCTGGAAGAGGCCAGGATGGGTCTTGTCAAGACCCTGCAGAGGGATGTGGCCGTGCTGAACCCTTGATTTCATTCAGGTTTCCAGTTGCCAGAACCTGAGAGAAACGTTCCTGTCGTCTTAGGTCACCAAGTTGGTGGCACTTTGCTCCGGCGGCCTGGGAAACCAGCGGCAGTTGTGAAGGATTGTGTCTCTCCTCCACCATGAACCGACGCCAAGTCTGCCTTCAAAACCCACCACCTTGTCATGCAGGCCATCAAGCAAGAACCATCTCCGTACAGACAAGAGAACTCGAGGACATCACCTCAGGAGAACTGGGAAGCACAGCTGTATGCTACACCATGACGGCTCTGTGAAGCTCCCCGGGGAAACCAGGGTGGTTTCCTGCATCCACCGCGGCTTCTGCGGGCTGAGCACTCCTCAGCTGTGACTGGGAAAGAAGAGGCCACCCCGAAGCACACACGGAAGGGACGTGCTGACCCCTCTGTCGAGGCTTTAACGAGGGCTGGGTGCTGAGCTGCTCATGGTCAGTTCCTGACGGACTGAGCGGAGAGAGCTCACGGGCAAGAGAACAGCTGAGGGCCCCTGAACGGGAGAGAAAACCCCCATCAGCTCCGCTCCACTGGACCTCGGGCTCCGCTGAGCAGTGGAAACCAGAACCACCCGAGTTCTGCCCAGCAGGCCAGGAGGACATTCCACGGCGAGAGGCACCTCACACTGAATGCAGGTTTCATTTTCCCTTAGGTCTTGCTGGTCACCCCTAAATTAACAGGGGCCACCACCAGGCAGCGGCTTCTCCACAGAGCTCCCGGCGGACCCGGGAGGACGCTGGGGGGCAGGAGAGGAAGAGAAGGGTGTGGAAAAGTAGTGAGAAGCCGAGGCAGACACATAACTATAAAGCCAGCTTTTCTTCACTTGACAGCACAAGGAAAGGAGGTGAGAAGCTTTTACATGAAACAGGAAGGTCTGACGTAGCTGTCAGCGGCCCCCTGCTCTGCGTCCATCTCCGTGCCCCGGGCTGGCCAAGCAGCAGAGCTCAGTGACAAGGGAAACAGGAACTAATTCTTCTAAAGAGAACACACATGTTTTCTAAGCAATCAATTCCTTCATAAACATTTTTACATTTATAAAAGCTCTGTATGTCACCCAAGCAACGGGCGGTCACCTTTTGGTGAATGCAAACGTATCCTAGCTTGCAGGGAAAACTTATGGTATGACTTCTGCTTAAAAATAGCCAGCTGCATAATGTGAGCTCTGCATTAAGAATTTATCACCCATTTCTGCTTCAGTTACTCCCCATTAGGGGAAGCCACAGAAACACACGCTGTTGCAGGCCAAGCTCTGCAGCCACGGTGAATGGTGGCCTGCTGGGACCGGGGAGCCCAAAGAGGGGCTGCTGAAGGACGTTTCCTGTAGGGTTAGCGCTCCGACACGGTCCCTTTCATGGCACAGATGACCAGCCCTGCTTCTGTCCATCCCCAAGACTCCAGACGAAAGGGCAAACGCCTCACCCAGGAGCAGCGAAGGGTCCCTGACGAATAATGAACACAAGAGGCCAGAGCTCCCAGCACAGATCACCGTGGAACATTCCAGAACTCTGAGAACTCAGAGCCCGATCTGAGCCCACTCTTCCCAGTATGAGTCGTGAAATCCAGCTACTAATCTCCTTTATCCACTTGTGGATGCTGTACCCAGCCGGTGGGAAGCCGAGTGCCGCGGGAGCAGGATTCCGGGTGCTGGCTGGCCAGGCCTCGGACCTGGGGGGGGACTCACTGGCCGCAGTGCAGGGGTCGCCTCTCCACCCAGAATGGGACGAGTGGAGAGAGGCCCCCCATGTCCCTCTAAGCCCCAGCGCCTCGGGATTCCCTCCTGCTTCTCTGGCCCCGAGTGGACAAAAAGGGGGGCACGAACGGCACCTCTCGGAGCAGGAGCCCCTCCGGGACCCCAGGCTGCAGGCTGAGGCCCCTCGCCGCACCCAGGGCCAGCCGGGCCTGGCTGAAGTCTGTGCTCAAGGAGAACCTCAACAGGAAACAAAATAAAGCTGGAGGCGGGCAGAGCCCTAAATCGCCCCCGGAATCCGGGCCACGCAATCCACAGCACGTGTGGGCCAGACTGACCTCCAGTCCTGCGCGGACATAAAATGTTCCTGTTTGCCAGACTGGAGATGGGGGCTGTGGCCTCGCTGCTTCCACGGGGTTCCTCTGGCCAACAGCTCCCCAAACGCTCACCTCTGATAATCACGTGAAGGAACTGTTTTAAATCACCATTCTCCCTTTTTAATTTATGTCTGCCTGGCAGCAAAACAGCTCCAGAGCTACGTCTGCTGAGCTGGGTGACGGACGGGCTCCCTGAACACCCCTCAGTTAATGTCAAAACCGTCTCCCCAGTCACACGGAGGTGTGTGGTGACAGGGAGGAAGGTGGGTCAGAAGTGGAAGGAATTGCTTCAATAAAAAACACTGGTGACTGAGGGGGAGACTAGTAATGGAAAATATTTGCTCTCATAAGGAAATTACTCTGGCATATGGCTTCACAGGAGAGAAAAATCTGGAGCCTGAGTACAATTTCAGAGGAACTCACACCTCCAAAGTTAAATGTAATTCTCTTAATTAAGGCTGCTCACATAACATGCTTAAATTAAATTTCGACTGAGGAACTCTTCCAGCACGCTGCATCCTGGGGTATCCTAGAAGGCTGAGGACCATGGAGGTAGTTATGGATCCCTCTTGCCAGATCCTTCTGGAACAGTCTCCTTGCTGGATCCCTGCGAGCTTCACATTTGGGAGCTGGGCAGACAAAGCTCTTGGGTGGCTAAAATCAAACAGCTGCACCAGGCTTCCAGGAGCCCGGGGAAATGGATGCAAAGCAGAACGAGGGGACTTCCGAGCAGGCCCATCCTGCCTTCCGCAAGCTTCAGACACCAGACAGTGACTCGCCAGCCTGGCCCACTAGGGGCAGCCCAGTGCTGGGGCAGCCAGAGTTCACACTGCTGGCAAGGGGTCACCCCCGAGAGAACCACAGCTGCCAACAGGGAAAGAAAACAGGGGCAGGCAGAGTTCCCACAAACCCCACGGAGCCCAGGGCCCTAAACGCAGCCCCTGGGTGCCCTGCTTCAGGGTGAACAGGCTGGCGGAATGGACGGGCTCGGAAGGAGCCAGGCAAGGCACTGGGCCTCTGTGAGTCTCCACAGACCAACAGCAAAACACAATAAAATAAAAGCCTTGATGAAAATGAGCCACTGAACCCAACTGACTCTGATGAGCTTCCCCAAGTAATGTGCTCAAGACCACAGTCAAAGCACAAAGAGCTTCCAAAGTGCCAGCCAGGAGGCGTCCCCACCGAGCTGTCCCTGCTCAGAGGCCCCACAGCAAGGTGGTCTAAACCCCCCTTATTGGAAATACAGGGTGCACTGTGGTTTTATGGAGAGAAAGAAGTTTAAAAAAATGACCCCGAAATAGTGCCTTTTCCTAGAAGGTGTTTTTAAAAACTCACCACATTAGAGAGAAAGCTCGAGTGCTCTCGGGTTCAGAAGCATGACAGCCAGGCTGGAGGAGCAAGGAGAAGGCTGGCACGTCTAAATCACGTCACCGTTCCCGAGCACCCACGAGCATGCAAAATGCAACTGCTGATTGGAAGAAAAGGATAATGAAGTGCAAAGAGGATGAATGAAGGCACCATGTGCTATGACAAGCGCTGTCCCTGGTGCTTGGAAATTCAAAGCTTCTGGGCCCAGACTCCAAACAGAAGATTTTCTGGAGACTTCTTTGTTCCAGGGTCCAGACAGATACAGGGTACCTGAGTCTCCTTTCTTTATCAAATTTCCAAATTAACCTCAACTTATTTATGGCCAGGCATCCATCTTTCTCACATCTACCTACAGTCAAGGTCCCAGACATCTTTCCCATGCTCCAATTTCAAATCCTCGTCCAACTTCTCCCCAGCTTCCTAAACATCTCAAGACGTCGTCTCCAGTCCCCGCACCCAGCCCCACTCCATGTCCCTGTCTGTCTGTCCATCTGCTCACCATGGCGTGGTCCAGCTACGGGTGAACTAGGGGGTAACCAAAGCCACATCCTCCATGTGCTCCCTCCATCCATGGCCGTCACCCTCTGGTCCCGGGCTGCTGTCCAGGCGCCCTCCTCTCTCCTCTGTGTGACCAGAGCTCGGACAGGCTCCCTCCTGACCTCGCGCCTGACCCCTCACCCTGCCCCTGGGGAACCAGGCGGAACCCACTCCTCCCACCCACAGTCACCGACCCAGGAGAGAAACCCACCATGGGACCTCTCCTCCAGCCCCTCCCCCCAGCGCACCCCGAACCTCACAAGCTCCCCTGCCCCCCGCTTCAGGGAGTTGAGCCTCCCCCCTTACTGTGATAGCCTCTGGTCCCCCCGACACCCCCAGCACCCCCAGTGTCTCCTCCACCACACACAGCCTTGGGTAAGTGTCCAAGCCTGTAGCGCCCTGTCCCGTGGGGGTGTTTCTCGGCAAGTCCCCTGACGGACTCCAGTCCCCATCCCACCCCTTCCTCCGGCTCTCCCAGCACCCACTGGCTGGTCTTTCTAAAACGAAAATCTGATCAAGCCACGCCCGGCTTCCACGCAGCCCCCACCTTTCAGAATAAAGGGCAAAGCCTTAGAGCAATGACACTCACAGCCCTTCAGGCCGTCACAGTGGCCCACGTCTGTGGAACTCAGCTGCACTGCAGCCTCCTCCTAAACAACGATGCAGAAACCTGAAGTCAGTTTCTGCAGATCCCGAAGGTGACGAGCCAGCACCGTAGGTCTTGAACAAACCCTTTTCCGGTAAATGACAACAGGTGAGAACTGGGACCATCTGGCTACTGTCTCCAGGAACTGATGCCAGTCTTTTTGGATTTTTTAAAAAACCATTTATATCTGTGTAAATAACATATATTTTGAATAAACTGGGGAAGCTTTCTACTTCAGAATACTAAAGGATTCTCAAACAATGTGTGTTTTTCTGTTTGTTGACTTTACATTTCTGTAAGTTCTCTAAACCCTTCTAAAACTCTCTGGCCCTCACGGGGGACTGGCCCACAGGACTCTCAGGGTTGGGAAAGTCTGAAGGCCCCACAGGGAACAGCTTCCACGGCTTCGGGGCCCTGGGGAACCAGCAGGAGCCCTGTGAAGCCCCCAACGCTGAGGCCCTCCCGCGACATGCTGAAGAGAGGACCCTGGGGGTGAGGCCCCGACAGGTGGGGGTGCCAGGACCCCGGGGCTGGGCAGGGGCAACCTCACCACTGCCCTGGGGGAGCGTCAAACCCGAGACGGCACCGAGGACAGCGGAGTTCAGCGTGAAGATGAACCAACCGAGCAGTGCTGAGCAGAGCACGGCTTAGTGAGTCAGGGCCCAGGTATGTGAGAAACTATTTTAAATGCATAAATAAGCCCACTGGGGCTTGTTTCTAATAACCTTGCTTCATGCCACCCAAGGCGGTCGAATTTTACATCATCCTGAAACTATGACCATTCGTGCCAACGGCACGGCTGATGTCAGAAAATACCAAGTTGTGTACAGAGAAAACTACTAAGAGAAAATTGGATGTGGAGCTCAAACTGGCTTTCTGCCATGATCATACAAGTTTTCACGTGGTGCACAGAGTTTTAATTATATTATTGATCATAATAACTGCTCCAGAGTGAATTTTAAAGATGCATTCACTATCTGTGCATTAGTCATGTTAACTTGTGAGTCAATTAATATAACGAAGACAGACAGAGAGGCACATAGCAGTGCATTAGCCACGCACTGTGATTCTAGCCGCATTTGTACGCGCTCCAGAACTAAGTGTTAAGGTCAAAATGGGTAACCTGTAAGAGCTCAAAAATGCAAGTTAGGATTACTCAGAAACAGCTTCCTACCTACCAAAAAGTAAAAAGCAGAAAACAAAGCACTACTGAAAACCATTTCATTTTAAAAAATAAAGAGAGAGCAGTCAGCCCGCCCTTGCCATCGTTCTCAGAGATTCCATGATGCCCACCCTCCCTGACACCTTCCAGGACTGTGCTGGTTTGAATGTATTACATCCCCCAGGAAAGGCCATATTCTTTGATGCAATCTTGTGTGGGCAGACATATCAGTATTGGTTAGATTGTAATTTGAGTGTTTCCATGGAGATGTGCCCCACCCAACTGTAGGTGATAACTCTGATGACATAATTTCCATGGAGATGTGGCCCCGCCCATTCAATGTCGGTCTTGATTACAGGAGCCCATATAAGATCAGACAGAAGGAGGAGTTTGCCACAGCCAAGAGGGACACTTTGAAGAAAGCACAGGGGCTGCAGATAAGAGACAGTTTGAAGACGGCTGTTGAAAGCAGACTCTTGCTCCAGAGAAGCTAAGAAGGACAAATACCCCCAGTGCAACTAAGAGTGACATTTTTGAGGAACTGCAGCCTAGAGAGGAACGTCCTGGGAGAAAGCCATTTTGAAACCAGAACTTGGAGCAGACGCCAGCCACGTGCCTTCCCAGCTAACAGAGGTTTTCTGGACACCACTGGCCAGCCTCTAGTGAAGGTACCCGATTGCTGATGTGTTACCTTGGACACTTTATGGCCTTAAGACTGTAACTGTGAACCAAATAAACCCCCTTTTATAAAAGCCAGTCCATCTCTGGTGTTTTGCATTCCGGCAGCATCAGCAAACTAGGACAAGGGGCTCAGGCAGCTCTCACACTCAGGGTCACGGTTCAACCACAAGAGGTACAAGAGGGCTGCCGAATCCACACACAGCGCCCTAAACTGAGGCTTTCAACCAGGGAGGCCAAGTGACAGAAAAATAGCACACAAGCCTATTTAGGGATGGTTCCAAATACCAGCCCATAACCAGGTTCTATCTAATTCCCTTCAAACGCAGGACAACCATCCCCTCACTCATAAGGGCCAAATCTCTGTAGTTGAGCAACCTTCCATCAAGAGGAAAATAGTGTCATTAACCCCTTCTGCACATTACCTCAGAAACCGCTTGTCTATTGAAAAGTTACCTACATAAATTATAAATATTGTAAGTCCAATTAAAACATAAACATATCTGAGTTAGCCAAGGATAGAAACTATACAATAAACTGACTCCCAAAGAAAAGCTAATGTATTTGTACGAAGTTTGGGTTTTGAACATGTGAATTTTTCAGTGGAGCAAGAGACGCCTTTTCTTCCGATGACTGCTGAGCCTCACCCCCAAGTCCCAGAAACTCTCCGAATGTTAGAAAAGTTACCAGGCCCTGGGGTCTCTCCCCAGCCTCGCTTCAGTCTCAGCTAACATCAGATCCATTAGACAAAGGGAATTTGCTCATTTATGGCTTTGACAAACAGAAAGGAACAGCCTTCCTTACCAATCACTAAAAGATCATTTTTTCTCTTTTTAAACGTTTACACCAGCTGAAATTGAGATGCCAGACATGGTAAGTGAGAAGTGTCTTCCATCAAGGCTGATAGCAGAAGTGCTAACCCAGTGTCACTCGTCCCATCCCTCGGGGTGAGATCTCTTAATTTTCTTCCCATGTCAATAAAACAAAACCCTAATGCTGAGATTCCCGGACAGTGCATGGGTTCTACGGAAGCGGTCAGCTGGATTCTTGGTTGTGTCAACAAAGAAGAGAACTGATGCGGAAACTTCTCCCTTGAGCGTCAGGCTCACTGACACCTGGTCAGCAGCCACCGCAGGCCCTCACGTGGGACAGGACAGCTGCCCAGACCTGTGCAGGCACAGATTCTGCCACGTGACAGCTGCTTATTACCCTCATGACACTGAGCGCACGGGTCTGACACTGCCCACGGCTCACAGCGGTCAGGGCAGCCGCGACCAGACACAGAGACCCTCCGCCCAAGCGGCAGCCGGCCGTGCCTGCTGCTTCATTTCTCAGAAGTCAGAGGACACAGCAAGCTGAGGCCCGAGCCTCGCCTCTGACCCAGGACATCACCAGATCGCCAGGTGAGGGGTCTCTCATGCAGCAGCCTCGCTGCCCCTCGCTATTTCTCGCACTTCTGGGAGTCCTCAATTGCTGACATTACCCCAACCCCCAGCCCACCCCACAGCCCCCAGGACATGCAGCCCCGCTCCCATCATCATCCTCACTGCCACCAAGGACACGGTGTGCCTTCCAACCATCGTCATGCCACTTTCCTCCTCCAAAGACAAAACCCAACTTCTATCTAATAAGCACCTGGCACTAAAACCCTGTGCCAGGCATTGTGCACAGCTTAACAAATGTTAACTCAGTCCATCCTCACGAAAATCCTGAAAGGCAGTCGATATCTTTAACTGTGTCCTGCAGGAAGGTAAACTGAGGCACAGAAGGTTCTGGTTGGCAGTTACACTGTGGGTAAGTCACAGCAGGGCCCGAGCCCCGAGTGGAGCATGGCTGTTGGCACGGCAAGGCTGCTCGGCCCCCCAGGACCCTGATCCCGCACTGCAGGTGTGCTGCACGCCAGCCTGCCCTGTCCGCAGGTGTGCAGGTGACACCGCTCACTCACCACCAGCGACACAGACCCTTCCCCATCCCCCAGGTGGGATTTCCCTAGGTCTTTACACACCTGAGGAAAGCCATCGTGTCTTATGTAAGCAGCCATGTACCTATCTGTCCTCCCCCTTCCCCAACCACAGAAATACTATGCTTTGTTCTTTCTGTCATTCCCACAGGATCTGGTCAAGTGTCTCTCTCTTGTTGATGGGAGTTGCATCAAATTCTTGCAGACAATGTAGGAGCATGGGGTGGAGGGCAGCAGCGTTAAACGGATGTGCGGCTTGTTACGCAGCTGCACCTAAAAATGGCTTGTTCGTTCACTCTACCCGTGAGGCTGCGCTTTGGGCAATATCCTGCAGGCAGACACAGAAGGACTATTTATGAAGCCATTGGAGGATGCAAAAATAGGAGAGGATGGCACACGGATGGGCAAAACCTGCCTCAGGCAACAGGCTGCAGCCAACACACTGGTGCGCGGTACGGACCAACCGAAATCAGCAGCCCCGGGACGGCAGGACGAGGGAGAACACGACGAGTTTGCAGGGACAGTCTTCAACTTGATCACATAACCACTGTGAGCCGTTATCTCATCCTCCATAAAACTCACACTTCAGAAGTGACATGTGGAAAGCGCTGTCAGAGTGCGGTGTTCGGTAATTGTTGTCATTGTCACTGGAATGGGGGCTTAGGGTACTGAAAACACTCACCAACGACGCAACATGACCACTAAGAAGTCAGCGCAGTTGCAGGAAGACCCGCTGGCGAGAGGAATGGCCGGCCGGGTCCTCGCTGGTCAGGGGACTGTGTGACGGGACTGGACTGAGACACGCAGAGAGAGATGGAAAAATAAAACACAAATAGTCTGAGAGAGGGGCCGTCGGCATAGAATTTACTTCTTCCTAATTTTCTACAGCAGCTGCTCTTGCCTCAGAGGCCAAACCTGTGCTCACCCACTTTACAAATGATGGAAAAGCCCATGAATTCTGGCAGGAAGGCTGAAATGAGAATAAATGCGAGAAGGGGTCAGACAAGAGCTCGGAGGAAAAGACCCTCAAGAGAAAGACAGTCCCCATGCAGTAGGAGGAACTGAACGGAGAGCGCAGCCTGATTGCTGAGAAGACGGTGCTGGTCAGGGGTTGTCGTGGGACGACGGGAGAAGGCGGCTCGCACACAAACATGGGGAAGCGACAAGAACGATGACGGCAGAAACAGGCAGGTCGGATTTCAGAGACGTAAAGCGAATCCCGGTGGTATGAAATGTGAAGAGGACACTCGGGTGAAGGAAAGGAAGAAAGAATCCAGGGACCTGGGAACACAGAATTAAACACCCACCAAACATCCATCAGTGCCTACACTGAGGAAACCCGGTCTACGCTGATTCAGGGTACACACGGTTTTGTTGGCAATTGTTAGGAAAGACGCAATTTGCACGCGGGGCCTCAAACCGAGGGGTGGGGGAGAGGCCTCCGGGTGGGCCTGAGATCCACATCGGTCAGCTCACTCTTCGTTTCCTCACATCTGACATCACGTAGACTGCGGGAACTGAGCCGGAACTCGGGGCTGGCATCGCTCCCCGACTCAGAGGCCGACTGAAGGGAAGCGAACCGGCCTCAGCTCAGCCCTCGGGCTTGCAGCAGGAGCACCGTGGAAATGGCAGGAGGAAGTGGCTCGAAGACCTCCCGCCCTCCTGTGAGGGCCGCTGGTGGGGACGGAGACAAACACGCCTGCTTCTCTCACGGGGCTTGGAGGCCGACGGGGAACACGGACCCTCACCCAACCCAGAGCGCGGACTGAGCCGCTCTCGTGGTGAGCAGCACAAGAGGCAGAAAGGGTCTGAGTCTGAGGAGATGAACCAGAATACGAAATCCACGAGGAAAAGAAATGCATCCTGAACAGCTCCATCCCCTGCCAGCCGCTGCTGAAATAACGGCCAGAAAATGGGCCCACGTGACCGAGGGAGGAGGGCACGGCCGGCAGGAAAAGAGAAACGCACCGAGGCCCCTGCAGTCGATGTCTGGGCACGTGCGTCCCCACTGCCCGCGACCGTCCAACGCCAGCACGTCCCCGGCTGAGCTGCCGCCTGGTTTCTCGGGGTGGGGGAGCAGAGGCCCCCTATTTCTAATGCTCAGGTCCATTCACAGTCATTTCCATTTCAGACCCTCTCTGGGGTCTCTGCCTGAAAAAGGATATGGGTCTTTTGAATATGTGGGTTTCAAAAATTTCAAAAGTCAAAAACATAGTGACGTAGTTCTCCTCTGGACTCAGAGTTTACATTAAAAGAGATAATGAAAGAACTAATTTCCATAAGAACATCTTTTGTCGTAGTCTTGTATTTCTGGAAGGACATGATCCAATTGGGCAATGCATGTCTCCGCATTTAATACGATCCTGCCATAAATTTAATGTCGCTCACTCATTCGACACGAGCCGTTTGAGGGTGGACTGGAATCACAGGAGGCTGCGGGAAGGGGCCCAGGCCCCGTGTCCGAGGCCGCAGAGCCTCGTCCTGCACCGGAGACGGAGGACGCGGCAGGTGCCGGGCTGGGGACAGACGCCCGGAGGCCAAGGAGCTCTGTCGCCTCAGAGAGGGCCAGGACCACCCAGGGCCGCGGACAGAGGCGTCTGCCACCGACTCACACAGCCGGCGGCTCACAGAAGGTCCCAGGGTGAGGGTAAGCAGGATTTTTCCTCCTTTTACTTACAATTTAGTGGCTACAGGGTGGGTAACAAGGAACGCTCCGGCCACTCACAGAGAGCAAGTGTCATCTGCCAGGACCTCCCCTCAGTGAATGCAGCGTCCTGACGGACCCGCAGCCTGCCTGCGGGAGGGAAGACGCTCACGTCCTCTCCACCAGGCCTCGCAGCATTACCTCTGAATTAGTCAGGGACAAACAGAAGCATCATTACAATCCCCAAGCAGAGCCTGGAACAGCCGCGTTAAACGTGCTGACTGACCAAAGCTCCGGGAGCTCATGCACAGCGGCGTCCCCAGCCTCGGGTGGGACCAGCCTGCAGGGAACGCAGTGAATTCTAGTTGCCCTGAGATGGATGAACCACAACTTAGATGGAAGGCGTTTCTATCTGTACATTCAAGCCTAAATGCATACGGGGCAGGGGTTGGAAAGAAAACTGATTTTTGTACCGAAAAGAGAAGCTACACGATATAAACAATACCAATCCCAACATTTTAGAAATATCTGGGGCTGGTGACTTTATAACAATTACCTCCAAACACAGCTGCCGGGTCAGTTAACCTCCAGCTCGCTCATCGAGGGAGGGCGGGGCAGCCCCTGGGCCCACAGCCGGGCACCCTGTGTGCAGCACCCCGAGGCCTCGCCACGCGGACGCAGACGGGCGACTGCCCGGCACAGGGCGGAACCAGCACCTCATCTCAGTGCTTCGCTCGCTCGTGCCCCAGCCCCAGGCCCCCAAGCCGGCACCAGAGCGAAAGCCAGGACTGAAATTAAATCTGCTACTCTGAAGGCTTTACAGCAAGTCCCAAGGACAGGGACTGAATGGTTGAACTATACGTAAGTCTTGGATATGAATACTTTTGAGAATCCTAAACTATGCCCTGATTAATTTTCATTCAGCTAAATTGACCAAAAAGTTATATGTTGATCCAAATTTCAAAATGAAATAATTAACTAATTACAAAATCTTCCTAAAATTGCAGAAGAGGCCTTGCAGCCCCTCTACCGCGGACACAGCGTTTGTGGCTTCCCTCGGCACGTGCTGGAACGCCCGACGGCTTAGCAGACTTTGATAAACTAAAAAGCGTAAATATCTAGACGCTGACACTGTGCGTTTACAGCCGTCTCGTGTTTTCTTTTGTCTGATCACACCGCTCTCTCAGTAAACGACGGCTGCTCGGAGCTCGCGTCCTCCCCTCGAGTTTCTCCGCACCAGCCAGGAGGCCCCCGCGAGGCGCTCGGCTTCCAGCCAAATGCACCAGAACCATCCCACAGTGAGCGGGCGAGCTCTGGGGGACCCGGGGGTACTAACGGGAAGACCCTAAAATGGGTACTGTGGGGATGCCTTCTTGTTAGCAGGAGATTTCTGCCCTGTCCTGCTCTGAGCTGTTGAAAACATGGCCCAGCTATGTAAAAAAAAAAAAAATTACATTAAAAGTGCCTATTCTGCAAAGCTGCTGAAAACCACTCGGCTCAGCCCCACACGGCTGGTGGCAGGTCCCTGGGCAGAGCACGTCGGGTTTCGTTCTGCACTGAGGGCAACAACTCCCCAGCGCTGGCGTCCCAGCCGGGGCTCCTTCCGGCCACGCGGCCGTCATTTTCCTGCCTAGCGGCGCGTCAGCTTCTGCACCTACTGTTAACTTCCCAAACGATGACGAACTCGACAGGGCAGACACTCTCACACTTCCCCACACCCTTCCCGGAACCGCCCGGCACACGACAGGGCCCACCCAGGTGGTCAGAACTTGGGATGCGAGAACCTGCAGCCACTCCTGGTGGAGAGAAGACCACGGTCCCAGAGGTTACGCTGCAAAACCTAAGTGGCAGTGCCCGAGCACACCTGATGCTCTAGGTCTGAACCACACGGCATCTCGCTTCCTTCCTTTCCAGATGACCTGCAAGAAGGAAGGTCGCCAGTTTGGCTTCCGAGGAGGGTAAGAAAAGCACCCAGCACCCTTCACCATGAATCAGGCTCCAGCCCCGCGCCCACGCCGCCCCACCCACAGACACCCCTGCACCTGCCCCGGCCAAAACCAGGCGGAATCTGCTTCTCCTCGGCTCACAAATGCTTCTCCCCCCAAAAAGAAACTGCCTCTGGTTTCCAGACCCAGAACATCACTCAAGCAGACTTCGAGAAGGGAATCAAAACCCGCTAATGGGCGGGGTCACCCCCGGGTCCTAGGAAGCGGCTTCTCCTGCAGACGAGCTGTGGTGGCGCCTTGTCCGGGGCCCATGCCAGGCTGCAGGGCACCCCTGCCTCCCAGGGCCCCCAAGTGGGCCAGAAACCCTGAGGCGTTCACATACCACAATGCCCCTTCACCAAGAAAAGGGGGGCGTCTCCCTGTCCCTGCTCTCTGATATTAAAAACTGTTTCCATTTTAGGGAAAGTGGCAGGCAAGATTTTAAAAACTAGTATGAAACAGAATTTATGATCAGCTTCCTGCACAGCTGGGCCACAATTCTTGCTTCTGTCACCCCTGCTGACCAGCCTAAAATGTAACTAGGATTTTTATTTTCAGGTCCCCAGATGTTCTTCCTGGAATTCCCTACAAATTCATTTTTCCACTTCAGCAAGAAGAATTAACACAATGAAAGGTAAATATTTTATTGTGTTGCTAGGCTCTTTGGAAGGGAAAAATGCAGATGACTAAATCCTAAAAGAACTACTCTCCGTTGTAAAGAGAGAGAAAGGCACTAAGCACCAGCTTCAATCAGACGGCAAGGTCACTCCCCCCAGCCAAGGTCACTGCACCCCAGAGAAGGTCACTGCACCCCAGCCAAGGTCACTGCACCCCAACCAAGTTCAGTCACCCTGGCCAAGGTCACTCACCCCAGCCAAGGCCACTACCCCAGCCAAGGTCACTGCACCCCAGCCAAGGTCATTCACCCAGACCAAGGTCACTCACCCCGGCCAAGGTCACTCACCCCAGCCAAGGCCACTACCCGGCCAAGGTCACTGTACTCTGGCCAAGGTCACTCACCCCAGCCAAAGCCACTACCTGGCCAAGGTCACTGTACTCTGGCCAAGGTCACTCACTCCAGCCAAGGTCACTCACCCCAGCCAAGGTCACTGTGCCCTGGCCAAGGTCACTCACCCCAGCCAAGGTCACTGAGCCCCAGGCAAGGTCACTGCACCCTGGCCCCCACTGACGGGGGGGATCCCCCATGAGCCGTTCCCTCGCTCCCGCCTCAACTTCCCAAGGGCAGCCCCGGCCTGCCTGGCTGTGGATTTAACTGGCATCCATGAGTTCCCAGGACGTCCACGAGTTCCCGGGATGTCCATGAGTTCCCCAGACATCCATGAGTTCCCAGGACATCCACAATCCAGGGAGGGAGGAAGAAGAGGACACGAATGGGGCACACCTGAGTGCACTGCAGATACACAAACGCATTCCCATGCGCAGTCCAGGACACCATGAGAACAAAGACTTAAAACCTGGTGAACAGATCAGTTGGCTCCTTCTGTTCTCCAGTTCACAAGTGCAGGATCCAGGACTTTGCAAAGCTAACCTGCCCAGTTAGTGAGTGGCGGAGCTGGAATTCCAACCAGGCGTCTCCACGCTGACTTTGCTCTTTGTTGGGAGACAAATGAAAAATAAGACTTATAATCAAAGTACCTGTGGTCCACAGGGGAGAAAATAAGCAACCATGACATAAATGTAAAGAAAAATAAAGTGGCAAACAAGGTAAAAGAAATTCACGCAAAGTGCCAAGGATATTCAGGAGGAAGTGCCTAATTCCGCCGTGCTGGAGGAGACAGTCTCACGCTCAGTTCTCCCAGGTCTGACTTAATTTTAAATTAAAGAACCGTAACTGAGGCTTTGTTAGGATTCCAGACAACCCAAGCCAAGCACAGGGTGCAAGGCAGGTGCTCAGAGCTCAGGGACCGGCGGTCACCGTGAGAGGGACGAGTGGGAACTCTGCAGGGACGTGCGGTGGGGAGGGCAGCGGGAAGGCCTGTACCTGGGGATGCGGGTCCCCTGGAGCAGCTCACCCGCCCGTGCCCAAGGCTCGAGTGCCAGCGCCCAGGGACGAGAGGGCAACCTGTGACTCGGAAGCTTCCAGGGTGGATGCTCGAGACCAGGTCATCAGTCGTGCTCCAGGGTTCACATACGTGGTGCCGCCCTGGCCTCGGGCGACGTGGAAGTCCCGATGGGGTCAAGGACAGACGCTGCATGACCTGCGACAGGCCCCAGGGCAACCGCAGAAGGAGAAGAGCCTGAAAATGACAGCGAGGCCCCAACTCCCCGCGACGTAACAGAGCACACAGGAGGACCCTGAGCCACCTTCCCCGTCAAACCGCTGGCCGGTTTCAGAGAAGGAAGCCGCAGCCCGTCGGAAGCCACCGCTGCTCGCTCTCCGCAGATGAACTGCTGATGCTCAGTTCATTAATAGTCAGAAGGTGGTTTTCACCAGGTACCTCCTAACAGGTGGACACACGCAACCAGCTCGGCCGCTCACAGAGCAGCTACGCACAACCCCGCTCAGGGCAGGGCCAGGAGTCCCAGCCAGTGGACGCGGCCACAGCGCTCTGTCGTCAGCGGAGCCAGTCGATGGGCATGAGTGAAGGGCGGGCATTAAAGCCATCGCGACGCAGGCCACACCCTAGAGACTGAATATTAGGAAACGTCGCCTTTTTTCTGAACGAGTCCCGTGCCATTTGTAGCAAAGAGGCTGTGCAGGGGGAAGTGGCGTTCAGGCCCAGGGGAGTTAGTGAGGGTCACTTGGTGTAGGCGACTGTGCTGCCATTTGGTTTCCCTTTGGACAAATTTTTCTAAAATTTTAACTGTACCTAACTAAAATGGAAGAGGTTATTTTTAATAAAACAACTGTGAGGCCCAGTTAAGATTCCAGACAACCCAAGCCAAAACACTTCAGTGGGGCCAGAGCAAATATATGCATTTAGAAATAAAAGTGTACCACTCAGACGTGCCAATGTTCAGAATGTACAAACCGTGAGCATCAGGTGGAAAAAGCTACTTGGGCGTCAGTGGCTCCCTCACGAGAACCGCAGCTCTCGGCAGCCTGCTTGGCACCGAGTGTGTGCGGCCCGGCTGCCCTGCAAACCTCCCAGCCAAAGCTCAGCCACCACCTTAAGAAATGGGAAATTCCACTAAAGAATAAACAATGTGCTGGACAAATAACATTTTATGGAACATAATTCCATAATTCAAGCCTTCTGCCCTGGGGCACTCAAGAAGGGAAAGGTGGGGACAAAAGTCACACGACAAACTGAGCCTGTAAAGAACCATCTGATGCGTCTTCAACAGCAGCCAGGAGGCACCCACGGACACAGGACTGGCTGTTCTGTTTTCAAGAGGAGCTGTGTGCGTCTACTTTTTGATCTTTTATTATTTGTTGGTTAATTTTCTTAAAAGCCCACACTTGACACTCTACACAAACTATAGGGCCAAACGGAGGGTGCTGGAAATGGAGAAATTCTGAAAATTACCCCGAACCAGCCCCCACATTGATTCCACCCTGTGTTCAGGCCCTAATCCCTGTGGCAGGGGCTCCCCGCAATGGTGGCAGCCCCCCCCATGGGATGCTCCGCATATCTGCTCAACCCAGGCAGCTTCTGCGCTGCAGTCAGATTCTCCTTCTTAAGCAGCTCACCCTACTCCAGCCCTCGTCAAATCCATCAGTGGCTCCCACGTGTCCACCAAATCAAGGATAAACTCACAGGCCTCCACGACACACCCCAACTGGCGTATCCTTCCTAACAACCTCCACTGCCCCCCAACACCCACCATGGTTTGCTATCTGCAAAAGCTCATACATAATACCAGTAACATTAAACAGGTAAAAGCGGTTTCTTACGAGAATAAATGTACTTCATAAATGCAACCTTTCACCGTTTTCCTTCTATAAAGACAAACACGAATGCTTCTGACTTGCACCACGTACAGCCCGGGATCCAGGCTGAGGTTCCCTCAGGTCCCTGGACACAAGGTGAACTCGGTGACCCCTCACGAGTCAGCCCAAAGCAGACGAGCTACACGCTCATCTTAAATAGAGAGAATGGTTTACAGACCAGCGAAATCAAAGAGCTGGAGCTCTGTGATCCCAACCCAAGCTTCAGAACACAAGTGCACAAAACATCAAGAAGTGTCCCAAAGAAAGAGGCCCCCGGAGAGCACGGCATATGCAGCCCACCCGCTGGGGCTCTGAGACGCTTGCAAAAGGGATGGCGCCTATTGCACCCACTGCTTTTCAAACTCACTATCTTCCAATCATCCCCCACACCTTTTTTTGGAAAAACATCTATTAGTGCAAGTTTCCTGAAAACCAGCTTGGAAAATACTGCTGTGACCCACTTGATAATAACCAGTCACACTTCGTTTCACGTACACACCTGCAGCACAAAATTAAAGAAAAGAAACAGAGGAGATGCTGCTGACGAGATCTCCAGGCTGCTCCAAGGAGTGTGGTTCTCATGCTCAGCCTTTCATTCCAGAGAGTGGTTAACCACCACAGCTTCCCGCCTTCCACCAGTGCCGGGGTGTGGGGGGTTAAGTTGGGGCAACTCTAGATGCTGACCCAAAAGGCACCCACAAAATACTTCATGAAGACAGTGGTTTATTTCTCCCTCAAGGAATATTCCAGATGTGGGCAGCCCAGGGCGGTGGGTGGCTCTGCCTGTCTGGGGTCAGGACCACCCTCCCAGCCACAGCTTCCTCCAGAGTCAGGACCCCCAGCCCATGGCCTCCTCTTGAGGCCAACGTGGCTGCTGTAGCTCCCCCATTGCACATGCATGGGAGCAGCAGGAAAGGAAACAGCTTGGGACGCACCCTTGCTGCGCCTGAAGACACAGCCGTCCTTGTTTTGATCCCGCTTAGGAATGCTTAGGACAATTAAAACCAGGCTCCGCTTTGCTACGTACTGTACAAATAAAAATTTGATTTATAGCACCAAAAAAATGTTTTTTTAGTAATGACAAGAAGACAAGAGAAGAGAATTTAACATAAACTAACCTGAGGCAGTTTGGCAGCAATCAGACTACCTATAAAAATTTCCGGTTTTTAATCTCTTCAGGAGCCTACAGCACAAATGGAAATTGACCTCATTCCAACTGTAAACATTTGCTTTACGTTCTGTAGGTGAAGGAAGCTGAAACTTTCCTGCTAATCCTCCTGTCCCCACCCAAAAACTGTTAAATGGAATAGTAAACCACCTCGTCCCGCACCCAATGCCCGGCTGCTTCCAAACCACGGTGCTAAGCGTCACGTACTGAGGGGGCACCAGCCCAGTGACATCAACACAAAACGGAAGAAAGCATTTCATGAGCAAAGACTTCAGAATGAGTTACACGGAAGCCTTCCTCACCACGACACCCCCACAAGTGCTAACGTGCAGAGAGCCCAGAGATGCACGTGGGAAACCAAGGTTCAGTTCAAAACATGTAAACGGCACCCTGGGGGGAGACTGCGCGTCCGCACACACTCACAGACGCACCGCAGCCTTTTCGGACGACACCCAAGAAAGCGGCAAAGGGACATCAGTGGGGACAAGGCAGCGGGGCCGGCCCTGCCACTTACCCTTTTATAAGGCCACACGCAAGGTTACCAACCCCAAGAGAGAGGAACCGAGCTACATCTCGCTTTCTCGTTGCGACTCGTGAAGCGGCCTTTCACTCCCGTCATCTGGGCCCCCATCACACTGCGTTTTGGGCTCCACTGCTCTGTCCCTTCTCATTGGCCTGAGCTTGGTTCGGCACGTGCAGGGTGACCCCAGCGACCACACGTCTCTCTGTGGAGGTGCAGGGCAGCTCTTGGGGGACGCCACGGCTGAATCGTGCCCTCCCACAACCTGTTCGGGCCCCAGTCGCCAGCTCTGTGAACGCAGAGCCTGATGGACGGACAGCCACTGCAGGGTCACCACGTCAGAACAAGGCCTTGCTGGTTGGAAGGCCTCCCCAGGAACTGGGGGAGATGTAGAGCCAGCGGAGATGCTGGGAAGGTGGACTGACGGTGACAGCTGCACCTGCAGCCCCAGAAGTCGAGGGGACCAAGGGCTGCGGCTCCAGGGGTGCTGGAGAGGCCCGGAAGGGACCGTCCCCGCAGACGCCGCGGTTCCAGGACTGCGAGACAGTGACCGTCTGCTGCCTGGAGCCACCCCGTTTGTGCTTGTCTGTTCCCACAGTCCTACAGAATGAACACAGTGGAGGCACTGGGAATAAAAACTCAGGAGGACGGATGGGGAGGTGTTTTTGGCTGTGTCCATAACGAGGCAAGCCCACCAGCCATCACCAAACAGGACTCTCCCCTGGCCGAGCGGCTCTATGGATCCAGGGATGGTGCAGACGCTGCTTTACCAGTTTTCACCTGTGCAGATCGTGTGCCGTTAGACTTCACAGCTAAGCTGAAGCTGCTAAGAAACCAAGTTGAAGATTTGTTGGAGATAAAAGCCGCCTTCTGCTGCTGTGACTTTCCCTCTTCTTTGGAAGGTTGTAAACACCAAGTCCTGGTTTTACAGCCCTAAGTTCAAAGCAGCAAGTCTTGGTCTCCCACAGAGCAGTCTCTAAAATGCTGAAGAAGTGGACCTTGCCACGCGTCGCTGTGTTTGTTAAATCTAATTTCACAGGCACGCGATGACTCTGAGGACATGGGACGCTGCTGCGGGCTGAGAACAAGGGGCAGGAGGAATGACATGGGCTGCTTCTGCCGAGGGTGCGGGCCCCACCCCACAGCAGGTGAGGGGCTGCACCTCTCAGCTCCCCCTTCCACAGGGGACCTTCTTTCTTCTTCAGCCCCTGAGCCTCAGCTAAGGTCTCTCCGTGCCCACCTCCACATCCAGCAGCCAAAGGCAGGCGGGCGAGTCCTGGCGGCCACCACGAGGGCCTCTACCCTGCACCCATCATCAACACACCGTCCTCTGCGGGCGGGAGCCTGGGCCGGGCGGAGACTGTAAAGCTCTCCCTGCTCTCCGTGCGCAGGGTCTCCCTGCCTCCCCCTCGCTCCCGCAGCCCCAAGGGGCCCTACCTCACTCCTGCCTGAAAATCAGGGTGGCTGAGGTCACTGGCAACCCTGCAACATCACTGAGCTAAAACGCCTCAAGGACAGACGAGACGGGCTGCAAAGCGCAAGCTTGGGAGGGAAGGAACAGGGGAAAGAGGAAGGAGACCAAGGGGACGTGTCCGCGTAGGAGGCCCCGGGCTCCGACTCGTCTGCCTCGGGACGGATCCTGACCCTGCCGGGGACAGCGCCACACAGCAGTTCCGGGATCGCAAAGGGCCTGCGGCTCCGTCTCTCCACTTAGGGCTCATTAATCCCGCTCCCCGGATGCCTTTCCGTCCCCTTTCAATCCTGAGCGCAGCTGCAGGGCTCCCAGCCACCTCGGATCCACGGCCTCTTGGCAGATGTCTTCCTGCTCAGCTAGTCTCTTCTTCATCGTGTGAAATCTCAGATTAAAAACCAAAACAAAAGCAAAATTAGCATGCCTAATAAAATGAAATCAAGGCACTGGGAAATCTGACTCTGGGAGGCCCTTCTGTCCCAAGGCCTCAGGGCTCCGGGACCAGCTCACACCCGGCCCCACTCCCCACCGGACCCCACTGGCCCTTCAGGCCCTGGGACACGCCCAGACCACCAGCTCCTCCCACACGGCCTGGGAGCCAGAACCCCAGCTCCGCGGGTCCAGAAAACCAGGCAAGCAGCCTCAGTTCCCACAGACGGCACCACCGCGGCCAGCGCCACACACCCAGCAGGGGCAGGCCCAACGGCAACGTGTGTCTGTCTGTCTGTCTGCCAGTGTGCTCATAAGGAGCATTCCTTCAAGAATGAGCCCCACAAACTCAGATTTCTCTCCCAGACGACATTAGAGAGGAAGAAGTCGGGATCAGACGTTTAGGGGATTAATTAAAGTGCACGCTGGTTCATGCAGCCTAATGAAAGGCACCTATAATGGAAGGCTTTGGGCGTTTGGTTGTGTGCTAGGCCATTAAAGCCACATGCAATAAACTTTTATAGAATACATCATATCAATGAAATTCAAATAGACTCAGTTCCTAAAAGAGCCTCGTAGAGGCAGTGAGTAAAAGCAACAGAAAATTCATGTTAAATAGTCTTGACTAATAAAAAGGAAGCAAAACATCAGTCAAATTTTTAGAAAGAAAGAAAGAAAACCCACAGAGATAACAGAGCCTGTAAATTCTTTGGAAATGTGGGTCTGGGGTGAGAAGCAGGACTTCTGCCAACTTCCAGGCCATACAAGCCATTGAAATGGGATACAAAGCTGACCGGAGAGCACACTTTCCACGGCGGTGCACTTTACGGCTCAGGTGGGCAATAAAGTGGGAGGTTGTCAAAAATCCCATGTCGCAGTGTGCTCATCAGTTCCATGGATTATTCTGAGATTTTAATTTAAGTTGAGCAGAAATTACATAAGAAATAAATTACTATTTTTAACTCTCATTGGACAGTTGCATACAAAGACATATTTTCTTATTAAAACCTCTGCTTTTAAGTATTCCACCTACCCATGACAAAATACATTGAGTGTTACAAAGACTACTGTATCTCCACAATTTGTACTTGGAAATTTATGTTAATTTGTTAAAAGGAAGGGAGATTTATTGGGCCCTAATCAAGCAGAAGGGAGGCTCTGATGCAAAATACGATCAACAGGGACTTATGCAATCCGCTTAATACAAAAAGCTTGCCACACACTACAGGAGTTCTTGTGTTAATGTCAGAATTATAGTTTTATCTTTCTGTTAAACTAGGCCTCCACTGGACAATACTCAGAAGGAGTTGAAATAATTTTAAGGGGAAATAATAAGATTACACTTCCTCCAAAGTATTCTCCATTGCCAACCCTCCATTGAACTAACTTGGGATTGCCTCTCTCCTCTTTAAATCGGATAAACGGCAGATCACCAGAGAGGAGACACAAATGCATCTAGAAATATTATTTTCTCCCAAGCACTGAGAACACGGAAATGAATGGGAAAGGAAACTTAAGACCCACATTTTGGTTTGAGTGGCAGTGTAAAGAGAACCCAGCATGGCGAAGGCAGGAGGCACGCTGCCCCGAGTGACAGCCGCACCGGAGTCTGCCTTCTGCACGGTCGGGAAGCTGCGCCCGCAATTTCACGGCTGGTGTCAGGGTGGCCACCAGCGCCCAGCACAGAAGCAGCAGCTGCCCTGGGCACCCGCCACTGCCCCAGGGGCGTCCTCCGGCTGGACCACGGGGCCTGGGGGCGAACGGCCTGAGGAGACTCTGGCTTGGGGAAAACACAAGTCGAGTACTGCAATTCCCCCATTTCCTTTTTATAAAAGAAAAAGCCAAAAACAAAATTCCATCCCGCAGGCAGGTTTCACTGCCGCGGTCCTCGAGGGTCTCAGCAGGCCCCACCACAATGGGCAAATCACAACCCCCTGCCCCGTCACTCCCATCCAGAGGCCCCTCCGAAGCTGCTCCGTCACCCCTCAAGCCCAGCCAAGCTCCCCCGCTTCACCCCACCTCCCATCTCCTGCAGCCTGCGCGCTGCCCCTTCTGCACACACTTGGGGCGTGTACACACTGTCCTTTCTTTGACTCGTGCGTCCGTGTCTCCTCTGAGCCGCCGTCGGCTGCAAGGCAGCGGCCCCGGGCCCCGCACACGGCCGGGAGCACAGCAGGGCTCAGGACAAACGCTGGCCCGGGAAGGCCGGGGCCGCCGGGGTGCCGTTCCGTTCTTCACCTGGAGGGCAGGGAGGTGGTATTCGCGTTGTAAAGATTTACTGAGCTATGAAGAAATTGTGCAGTAAATGGAGAAATGAACTAGCAGCACAAAGTATCCAAACAAATTCATAATACAGCCGGCTCTCCCCAGAAAACGGCTCCTGCACTGTCTTGCTCCACATAGTGTAATTCCTAACTCCATTAGGAAGCAGTAACGAAACAGTCAATTACAGTGACGATACACATGCTCACACTCACACACACACATACAATTCTCACATGCACACGTGTTCTTGCAGTCACACTCACGTGCACACATGCTCACACTCATCCACTTTCGTGTACATACCCCCACATGCTCTCACACATACACACACTCACCCACACATGCTCATACTTATGCACACGTGTTCTTGCACACTCACGTGCAACATGCTCACACTCACCCACTCGTGTACATACCCCTCACCTGCTCTCACACACATACACACACTCACCCACACATGCTCATACTTATGCACACTTTTTCTTGCACACTCACATGCACACATGCTCACACTCACCCACACTTGTGTACATACCCCTCACCTGCTCTCACACACAGACACCCTCACCCACACATGCTCATACTTATGTACACTCATTCTTGCACACATGCTCACACTCATCCACACTCATGTACATACCCCCTCACATGCTCTCACACATACACACATATACACACTCATGTGCACACATACACTCACCCACACTCATGTACATACCCCCACATGCTCTCACACACATACACACATATACACACGCTCACACATGCTCACACTCATGCACACTCATTCTTGCACACTCATACGCTCACACATACACACTCATTCTCACACTCACTCTCACCCATACTCACAATTCACACTCAGAACACACACACACACAAATCCTGCAGAACTTCTTTCCCCTCTCAGCTCTTTGCTGCACTGTGGCTTTCTCTGTGTCCACAGCCCAGGCCTTTGGAAGGGCCCCCCCACAACAGTGCAATGAGCCCCCCACCATCAGGGCCAGCCCCTCTCGGGAGACCTTCTGCTCCCTGGGGGGCAACCCGCCCTGCCTGGGTGACGCCCCAACTCTCTGGCCTGGGGTTCGTCAGTGCCGTCTTCCGTTCCTTCTATGGCATCTGGTTCAATTCAGTTCAACAAGTATTTATTGGGGCTGCTGTGAGCTGAGCCTGGCTCAGTGACCCAATACGGGCTCTGACTTCAGACAGAGGTGCCGAACCAGCCCGTTCAGCTCTGAAACTGCATCAATGCAAAGCACACGAAGCAAGACCTTGATGAAATGCCTCCAACATCTCCATAACATCAGAAACAAGTTTTAAAAATGACTGTGTCTAACAAAAAGTTTATCTGCAGCCTCTTTAGAAATCCCACTGCCATTTCTTTTCTTTCGTATTTCAACCTTTTGGAAAACTATCCCCAACTTCTATTTCAGTGGGCAAAGTACACATCGTTTCCAGCTGGATCTACAATATTCAGCTCTAGTCACTGGAAAGCAAAAAGAAATGAGAGAAAAAGATGTTCATTTTGCCTAAAAACATTTTTCCTAAAAGAATTAAGTGGGGGAAGGTACTACAAAAGAGGAAAAATTGATGACAAGTATAATTGGAGGAAAAAAAATTGTTCTGGCTCCCACTGAGGAAGAATTTATTTTGCAGTCAACTTTGGCTGTAAATTTTTCCCCTCAATGACCTTTCCTAGTTCTAGAAACTTCTCTGAATGCACAAGCAGAGAATTAGATCAGTAGACACCTCTCTTGTTTGTCCATTTCACGCTGTTTTGGCTATTTGTTGGTAGCAGGAATGAACTGGCACACACCTGACAGCACTCAAAGCAGGGGCGCGAGCAGGTACATTCACACCCAGCATTACTCACCATTGCCAAAAGGTGGGAGCAACACAAACGACCCCTAATGGGTGATTCGATACGGAAAAGGTGGTCTCTCCATACACTGGGACATTATTTGGCCACAGAAAGGAATGAAGTTCTAATCCACACCATGACATGGATGAACCCTGAAGAGTCAGGGTGAGTGAAGTCAGACACAGAGGGTGCTGTGGCCCCAACACCTGCAGAGCACCTGGTGTAGAAAGAGCTCACCTGTCAGGTGAGCCACTCAACCCGTGGCAGGTGCTCCCCTGCAGGGACTGAGATGGAGGCACCGTTTCCTAGGCAGTTACCAGATGCTCTCCAGCACCCTCGCTACTCCCAAATTATCCAAGTCAGTGAGCAGAGACCCTGTATCCTGAATATTCTGCAAGCCTGTCCCGAACCGGCTTCTGGCTCCGATGCCGCTACGTCTGAAATGACCCACAGATGAAAAGCTTCCATTTTGAACTCATATGTGTTTGACCAGTCTAAGAACATACCTAACGTTTCCAAGCTCTCTTTCCAGTATTTATTTCTACCTCAGTAAGAACGCTGTGTCCTTCTGACATAAATTATTCCAGTCATCAGAATCGGTGGGTTAAGTGGAGCCGAAACGCCCAGAGTGGGGGGCGCGAGGGCTGTGCTGCTCAGTGCCATCTCCTCTTGGCTGACGGCAGGTTCGCCAATACCCCGGAAAACAACAACATTTGAAGGACATACAGTTCTGTGGGGCACTATTGCCCTTCCTCACAGGTAAAATACTTGCAAGCCAAGAGGAGAAGGGCTGAGAGCGCTCACAAACTACCCTAAGAGATTTCTCCTAAAGGAGTACTTCTAGTTCATAAGGCTAAATTACATTAAACAGAATATTATGAAGACATCACCTGGGAAATTATCCACTTCAGGGTATTTAATAACAGAATATACACTGGGTATGGGAAGCAGAAGTTCCTCCCCAATGACAAAGTGACAGCAAATTTGGGGATCAGAGGCCGTGTGCCCGTATGGTTGGTTCCACTCTTCCCACAACGTAAAGAGAAAATCTCAGAAAAACAACAGATTCCACAGGCAGTAGTGAATCTCGCGTTAAAGGACCACCTGAATGTTTGTAACATGTAGAAAGGACTCAGGATCTTTTCTATCATTTTCCCACTATTTGAATGATGACACATCTCCAAATAATTAGCGCTGTGGCTATGGGATATTTGGGGATCTGTCTTACAACAACCCACAGTCACAAATGGATTTTACTTATTGTTTCTTGGTTGGAAAAGTCACATTCCCTAATTTCAGAATAAAACAGATACCCAATATTATTATACAGAGTTATTCACAAATCAGTGGTTTGCGTGTTAGGGGAAGGAAGACATTTTCTTTTTAATTATCAAAATTCTGCCTCCCTAATATCATGCTTCAGTAGATGAAACCAGGGCTTGTTGCAGAAACAGCTAATTCCAGAGCTCAGCCGGGAGAGTGCAAGGCGGGACCGGAATAGCTCGTTACGCCAGAAAATGAGGAAGTGCTGGAAAAAAATTGGGGTGTGTCATGAGGATGCAAGAGTGAGCTTGAAAGCACCAGAAACAATACAGAAAACAGAAAACGGGTAAATCAGACTTCACCAAAATCTGCTCTTTGAAGGACACCGTTAAGAAGAAAATTGAAAGACAAGCCAGAGACTGAGAAAACATTTGCAATACACATATCTGATAAAGGACTTGTATCCAGGATATATAAGGAACTCTTGACCCTCGATCTTATTAAAACAACCCTATTTAAAAATGGACAAAAGTCTGAAGAAATGCTTCATCAAAGACGATAAATAGGCAGCAGATAAGCACATGAAATGATCCTCCCCAATCATCAGAAAAGGCAAGTCGAAGCTGTAGACACAGTCAACCGAGTTTCAACCAAAGCGCCAAGGTAACTCAAAGCAGAAAGAGCAATCTCTACAACAGATGGTGCTGGAACAGTTATACATCGATAGGCAAAAAAGTGAATAAGTAAATGAACCTCAACTTCCGCCATTTACAAAAACATAGACCTAAATGTAAAATCTAAAACAATAAAGCCCCTAGAAGAAACTATAGAAGAAATCTTTGTGACCTTGGGCTGGGCAAAAATTTCTTAGCTACAACACCAAAACCACAATGAGCTACCACCACATATCCTCAAGAACTTGTGCTCTGTCCTCACATTTTTACCATGGAAGGGGCTCCATTCCACATATGAAATTTTTTAATAAATATGAGATGAGATAAGGCAGTGATATGCATTTCCCATGATGGTGAGGACAGAGAGCCACGGGACTCTCGTAGACCGCTGCTGGGAATGCAAAACGATGCAGCCCCTCGGGAAAACAGTTTGGTTTATGAAGTTAAACCCACGCACACCGTATAACCATGCAATCTCACTCCATTTACCCAAGAGAAATGAAAGCCTATGTTCAAACAAAACTTTTAGGTGAATGTTTATAGATTTGTTCACAATCACAAAAAACTGGGAAAACAAAACAAAAGTCCAAATCCCACAAATGCCCTTAAACTAGCAAATAAAATGCAAGCACATGACAAGGCCTACCATGGTACACTCCTCAGCAATGAGAAGCAACAAAACCTTGTTATACGCAGCAACACGCATGAATCTCAAACGCATCATGCCAAGTGAAGGGCCGGAGGCAAAGGGCTACACGTCAGCAACAGAAAGGAGGTCAGTGGAGTCTCGGATGCCTCGGATGAGGGGTCGGAGATTGGCAGCGGGTTTCTTTCTGGGGTGATGAAAGCGTTCTAAGATTGACTGTGATGAAGCCTGAACAACTCTGTGAATATATACTAAAAGCCACTGAACTGGAAAGGGGTAAGTGCATGGTATGTTTTTTACACTTTTATCTCAATAAAGCTTTTTTAAAAAGGCTCCATGGGGTATATGTTTCCATTGTTCAGACAGTCTGGAAAAGGGAAGCAACAGGCACAGAAAACAGACCAGTGGATGGGGGCTGCTAAGGCTCCAGGGATCTTGGGGGGCTACTCTGTGTCTTGACTAGAGTGAAGGTGACGTGAATGTACACGACCGTGCTTTGTCAAACTCGCAGAACTGTTATCTAAACAGGATGAATTTTACTGCAAGTAAATAATGCCTCAATAAACCAGACATGACACACACTACCTTTCCTGGCAGGAAATGCAGCCTTTCCTTTCGGGTTGCTCGTTTGCGTGTTGCAGCTACAGCAGCGCACACGTCCTCCAGACACGATGTGTGGTCAGTCGCAATTGTGTCCACACAGCCCTGCTCTGTCCTCATATTTCACCGTGGAAGGGGCTCCATTCCAATTATGATTTCTTTTTAATAAGTATGAGATGAGATAAGGCAGTGATATGCATTTCCTGTCACAGTTACAAAGCCACTAACCGGCTCCTAATCTATTTATTGTGGCTTTATGAATACGATAAATTCGGTTTACAGGTGCTTATTAAGGTAACAACAGGTTTTATATTCTTGAAAAGCAGCTGCAGAGGAAAGTTTAATTGCCTATTCAAGAGAGGTGCTCTGAAATTGAATTATTTTCATCTTGGCTACCTTAGAAAATTAAAATAAAATGTTCTATTGAAGGCAGATTATTTTAAAATCGGAATTAATGGCAAAAATACAGAAAATGTGCAAGAATAAGACTAGTACAAAGAACATCCACAGACCACTCGGGCTGATTCACCTGCGATGAACCCCTCAGCCTTGGGATGCCATCTGCTCTCTCGTGCTGTGTTGGTGTGTTTCTGCACTCTCTTCTTTCCCACTGACCTGTCTGTCCAACCTTTCACCACTATGCCCTGCCTTGACTACTGTAGCTTTACAGGAGGCTTGAAATCAGGTAGTGTGACTCTTCCAATGCTGTTCTTTTTCAAAATTGTTTTTGTTCCTCTATTTCCTTACCTTTCCATATAAAATTTTTTAATCAATTTGTCAATTTCTATAAAAAAAATCCAGCTGGGATTTCAATGGTGGGGGGAGGGGTTTGCCCTGAATCTATATATCAATTTGGGGAAGAAATGAGAACTTAACAATATTTTTTTCAGGGCAAGGGCACATAGTATGTCTCCACTTAATTAGATCTTCTTTGAATGTTTTCCAAGAGGAAATTCAGCTTTCATTTCCAGTATCTTCTTTTTCATCCCTGCCTATCTCTCACCCCATTCCCCAAAACCAAACCAACACATTAAAGAGTGTGCTTAAAACATAAAGAAAAAGTAATCTTTTTCTATGTTTAATTTAAATTATTGGTTACTAACAGCGATAGCCATCAATACCTTTAACAACGACGCAGAACGTCTTGGCTGACCTCCCTCACGACGTGTGAACAGCTAAATACGGCGGCCCAGGTTCCTCTCAGAAAGATTTCATGAGAACGAAAATTTCAAAAATCACTGCCCTCTGTACCAGGTACCGGCCCCTCGTGGGTCAGAGCTTCTCTGTCATTACTGCACATTCATAAGGTTTTTCCATCAGAATAAATCGCCCGCTTGGGCAACCTGATGGCAGAGTCACCAGGCCGGGTGAACAGCCCCAAGCCCGGACCAGACTGGATGGAGCAGCATCGGTTTAAGGAGAATCATGGCCAGAGCCAAGGTCGCCGATTCAAGGACACAAGTTCAAGGTCGCTGGTACCTGATTTGCCCCAGCATGAGAGCCATTGTCGGCCTCTAACACCCCATCACCAGCAAGCACAAGGGTCAAAGGCTGAGAGGAAAGGCCCTATGATTAATAATAATCGCTTCCCAAGTGTCTGTTTTACATAAAGAGCCCACTTATAAACAGGCACACTTAGGCTCACTCGAGAGCCTTAACATTTTCGCTGTGGGTCGTCCTTCCCGGGAAAGGCATTGGCTGGCCACACCCATCAGTGAGAAAAACCTAACAGGACGGTGGACACACGGCACCCTTGCCAGGGGTGACACTCACGGAGCACGGGGCTGGGCGCACACATCAGTGAGAAAAACCTAACAGGACGGTGGACACACAGCACCCTCGCCAGGGGTGACACTCATGGAGCATGGGGCTGGGCGCACACATCAGTGAGAAAAACCTAACAGGACGGTGGACACATGGCAACCTTGCCAGGGGTGACACTCACAGAGCACGGGGCTGGGCGCACCCATCAGTGAGAATAACCTAACAGGACAGTGGACACACGGCACCCTCGCCAGGGGTGACATTCAAGGAGCACGGGCAGCTCATGCAGCTTCCGAAACGCGTGAAACCGAGGCCCCCACGGCCCCACGAGGGATGAAGAGAGCCCGGGGATTCCCCACTCGAGGGCTATTTAACGGGCACCTTCTGGGTGGCGGTGACTGGGACTGGGGCTGACACTTCGGGAAACACTATTTGTGGGTTTAGCTTTATACTTATTCTATTATTTTTCTGTGGGTAATCAAGCAAAAAGGGAAAATTTTATTAACAGTTAACAAAATTGACTGCAAAAATGTAAAGCAGCACAAACTAAGATGAAGGCAACCAGAAGAAAATTCACATAACCCCAAAAAAGGAAAGTTTAAACAATACTTTGACATTTTTATACCCACATCGGGAAAGCAATCATTTTATCTTTATGTACAATTTTATATACTTTATACACAATTAAGGGAATAGAGACTTTAAATTATTTTGATGATAATTATGAATCACTGAGGAAGACTGACTAAAACAACAGGCCTCCCTCCTCCCCCCCAGTTCCACACCCCCAACGTGCATGTTAGCTCCACCCACCGCGGCTGCACCGGACTTGGGCCAGGGCATGAGGTGGAGCTGACAGGATGCAATACGGAGACTAGATCTGAAAGCGCCAAAGCGCTTGCACGCTGTGGAATCTGCCCCGCTGCCCGGAAAACTAGGGCGAGCAAACCTGCTGCAGAGAGGCACCCGCAAGCCACCCTCCCAGCCGAGACCATTCGACCAGCCGCCACCAGGCCACTGGCTCCCAGGCCAGAGACCATGTGTGGGGGCAGCCGGCCCGGTGATGCCCACCTGGGCCGAAGAAGCTCCCAGCCGGCGTGTAAACCCACAAACCCACGAGCATAATAAACAGTTGCTATTTCAGCCATGAAATTGTGTGTTGGGGTGTGTGAGGGGGCCGGGGGGCTTGTTACACAGCCAGAGCCAACTGGCACCATCCCCCACCTTTCCAGGGTGCCCCCTAGATCTAACCCCGTACCCTCCTCTTATCTTCCAGACACGACTTTCACGTTGACGACGCCCTGGGCTCCTGACCCCTCACTCCGCCTGGACCCTCCGTAATCAGTCGCCTAGTTACTCTGACACACAGAAGCGGCCCCAGATCTACCAGCTTTTCTCCATTCTTTGCCACTCCGCTAACAAAGGTCTCCCCCACTTGTCTCCCGACAGATCACCTTCCCTCATTCTCTTGTCTCTTCAAGACATACTTCAGCCAGTGAAGTAGCTGTTTACTTGCTAAATGCACGCCAGGACTCGTCACTCCCACCTGAAACTTAGCCCAGCTGCCCACAGAATGTTCCGGACACCCCAGCACAGGACTCAGAGGCTCTGTCATCAGATCCAATCTTTCCTCTCAGTGGCTTCCTACGGCATTTCCCCCACGTCAGTCGCAGCAAGCTGGACCGGGCTTTCCCACAGCTCTGTGCCTGCGACAGCCCCTTGCCTGCCGTCCTCTCCACCCGCTGACCCTCCCACGACCGGAGCAGTGATGACGTTGCCAGCCCCCACACGCTCCCCTCCCCGGGCCTTGGGAGGAGTTGCCCTTTCCCCTGAGCACCCTGAAGACACCTCCATCAGAAGGATTTTTCCTCACAGTTGATCAATACTTCGCTGACGGCCAGGCGGCTGTCGATTCTGTGAGGGCAGGCCCGTGAGCCTGAGCATCCCCGCGCACCCAGCGCGACGCTGAACGAGGTAAGCAAAAAGGTAGCACCTGGCTCCTTCACATCGTGGGCGTGAGCATCACACAGCGTCAGCCGCTCGCCTGCAGGCGGGAACAGCATCCGGACCAGGGCAGCCGCGCCAGCCCAGGACGCTGCCGGCGCTCCCTGTCCCCACCCTGGCCCGCCCGGCTCGGCGAGTCCGACAGGGCGGCAGCGTCGACAGCGGAGCCTGAGGAGCAGAGCTCCCCGCCAAGCCGGCTGCTGTGCTGTGTGTCTGTTTTTGTGCTCACTGTGAAGAGAGACAGAAACTGAGCAGACGCCCCAGGGCCTCAGCTGCTCTCGCACAGGCGCTGCTCAGAGAGGCCCCCCAGGCCGCACACCCACCCCTCGGGGGCTCGGCCCACCCAGCCGGGCCTCTTGGTCTCCCGGGCCCCGTTTCCTCATCTGTAAAACAAGCGGCCGAGGCTCATTCAGCACCAGGCTTCAGTGAGTGCGTAAAACATCATTTTATTAAAACAGATGTTCCGATTATTAACATAAGGAAAAGGAAGCTTTCCGATAATGAAAAATAAGCATAAGTTATGCATACTAAAATATACTTACAAAGGTAACAAGGCACCAATACATTCTTGAAAGATTTTAGCAAAGGTGAAGGGTATTTTCATGGCCTTTGAGTAATGAGAAATTTCAATTAATAAGATCACTCTCTCCAGTCATCAAGGCAATTAAAATAATTATCTTCCAGAGGGTAGAACAGTCGCAGGCTTTGCGGACGAACTCTGGGGACCTGGACACACAACCTCGAATTCATTATATGAAAAACAGAGAAAATAATTCCTGTTCCTTGGAGGCTGTGACGATGGAACGAGCGGATGTTGTATAGTGGCTGACATACAGCAGGCTCTAAGTCAACCTTACCTCTCCTTTCTCTCCCACCCCAAGTAACTGTCACAGAGGAATTTAATTTTAACAAGGCAAAACTGTTAAGTTACTCCTCAGTGTATAATGTTCTTTTTTCCCCATCATTCGACATGTTCCCATAATGCTGAAATATTTTATTTTCATGGATAAGGCTTGCTTCAAAAGCCACTTACCTCCTTTGCTGGCTGGAGGGTAAGATGATAAAACCGTAAAAAGAGCTACAAATACATACTTGTAAAGCAGGCCTGACAGCGGTGGCTGAGGCTGAGTTCTCCCGGGGTGCTGAACGGCCCTGAAGACCACGGCACCCGTGGACAGTTGCCGGGCACCCCGGGCAGCGGGAGGAAATGCAAGGAAGATAACGGCCTGCCTGGGAAGCCGGCGTCCAGCAGAGGACGGCCGCCACCCTGTTGGGAGGGCCATGTACTGCACTGCCGAAGGCCACGGAGCACGGAGGGAGCCGCCGGCCCCTGCCCAGCCCGGCCAGGCCTGGCCCCAGGACGTCCATGAGTTCTGCCGAGTCCAGTCCTCGGGCAGGTACCAGGGCAGCCCATCAGCTCCTCCCCAAGGGAAAGGACTTCTTCGCCTCCCTTTCTTCCTTTTGAATATTTAATACTCTGAAACAGGTTGGATGGTGGCCTCCAAACAGATACGCCACGTCCTATTCCCAGAGCCTGTGATGCCACCTGTTTGGTTAAAGGGTCTTTGCAGATCAATTTAAGTAGAGGGTCTTAAGACAAACGTGCCACCCAGGGTTATCTGGGCAGGTCCAGAATCCAGGGGCAGTGTCCTCACAGGAGAGAGGCAGAGAGGACAGATGGACAGAGAGGACAGACAGGCATGGCTCAGCCACAGAAGGCCCCGCCCTGGGCACTGGATCAGCTTCCAGCCCCGTGAGAGTCACCGCTGTCTCCCGAGCTGCCCAGTGGGCGCTGCTTTGCTCGGCCACCGGGAAACGACCCCCTCTGCGTCATCCTGCACGACGCAGTGACACAACGATCCCGAATCCCCAGAAGCCACGGTTAGAAAGAAGGCAAACTGAGGAAGACTCCAAAACACTGAAACACACTGACCACAGGCAGAACATAACCAACTGAGGAAAGCACGCTTCTGCAGCAAGTGACAACGGGACATCTGTGGAGAAAGGACGTGCACTGGCCTGACGGTGGCCACACAGCACGTCCTGGAGAACCGGAGCCAGCGCCGCCCGGCAAGTATTGGTCCAGGGCAGGACGACACCCGGCCACCTGGATCCTGGCCTCAGGCCGCACCGGGCAGCAAGAACGCGGCACCGGCCCTCCACTGAGCGCCACGTGGGACCCGCACCCAAGCCTGGGTCCAGCGGCTCCCGGGACGCTGGTCTTAGTGACGGTGACCTCCCCCTGAGCTGCGTGAGCCCCAACCCGGCCCCGTGCGGAGCCTCCCGGGGGACAGTGGACAGCAAGGGCATCAGCCGTCCCCTAACCAGAGCCGGGAGCTGCGGGAAGAGCTGAGCATGCTCCGGATTCCGACCAGCCTTCGGTCCGTGCCAACGGCAACATCCACACGGCACACAGGCCACCTCTGCCCGGGGAGGGTCGGAGAGGCAGCCCGTGGGCAAGGGTCTCCGTGGGCCCCACACGGCACGGTCAACAAGCGAGCAACAACTGAATTAAATAGATGACCTCGTTTCACCTTCGCGGTTATTCCACAGGACAGCATTTATTATTCCTCCCTACAGAAGCGATTCAGGAGGGCTTACTAATTCCCTCGAAGTCGCAGAGCTAGAAAGCGCTGGGGCCAGAATCCAATGCCCGGGCAAGCCTGAAACCCGCCCCTCCATCCCTCCCTGCTGCTCCCCAGAAATGTCCAAGCACAGTCTCCTCTAAATGACATGAGTTACCTGACGTGATACAGCAGTCGGTGTTTACGAAGGGGCCCCACGTACGTCCCCCACGGTCCACACAGGCCTGGTGGCTCTCCGTGGGCTCAAGGCCTTGGTGGGCAAGCGGGGGCCTGCACCGCCGTAGCCCACCCCGCACAGCCTCCCTCTGCTGCCCAGATCCCTCCTGGATCACCTCCCGCTGGGGGCTCTGCTGCCCCTGTTGTGTTCGCCTCTACTTCTAAATGCCACGATGACCAGCTTACTGCCCCCACCGTTACCACTTCGCCGGCCCCCTAGAGCCCCCTCTGGAGTGTGGTCCCCAGGCCAGCAGCAGTGACATCCCGGGGCCCCAGGCCCATCCCAAACCTACAGGGTCAGAACCCCCCATGGATCACAGATTCGGTCCTGAGAGGTCCTCCTCTAGAGATCTGTGGGTCTCAGGGTGCAAAGCGCAGAGAGCCCTTTTCCTCCCCAGAAGCAGCACAGCCCACTGAGCCAGGAACCACTGTGCCCGTGGTGCAGACAGGGAAACTGAGGCCAGAGGCTAAGGACCCAAACTCACAAACCAGCTGGTAGCAGGGATAGTTCCAAACCCACTTCCCCACAGCATCTCCGTGCACCATAAATAAGAACCCGAAGGGCACCCAACGGCCGCGGCCCGCAGTGTCGGCAGGAGCTCCCTTGCCCCCAGCGCCGGCGCGCGCTCACTCTGTTCAGTCCTGCACTCCCACGAGGCCGCAGGACAGGTGGGGAGGGAGCTGGCCGGGGACATGAGCCGGTGAAAAGGTTGTCACCCAGTAGGACTGCACCATGCTGGGCACCCGGGGGGCAGGGAGCTCGGGGGCCGGAACTCAGACACGGGGCGGGCTCTCCACGAGACACACACGGTGCAGAGCCGAGCTTGTGTCGGGATTTCCCAAGACCACAGCTGTGCGTGTGCGAGTGTGTCCACCGCATGTGCACAAAAGCGAGCAGCCTCAGGGGAAGAGGCGCCTTAAACACCCACAGCACTCGCTGCCCGGGGAACCCGGAGTGAGACGGGCCACGGCCACTCGGCTTCCGAGGCCTCAAGGCTTACACTCCCCGCGTCATCACCGGCCGCTGTGAACCCAGTCCACCCCCAGGAGCCCAGGAGCGAGTCAGTTCCTCACAGCGGGGACACAGAGGGTGGTCCCCGGAGAGCAGCACTGAGGCTGGGAGTTAGCGACCCCTCGCGCCATACGGGTCGCGGGAAACGTGGGACACACGCGGCCTCAGCCAGCGAGACCTGCGGCAGAGCAGCCAGGGCCGAGACGGCTTCTCAGACGCAGGGCTAAATAAATCAAAAATGAAAACCAGGATGAAATAAAAACCAAAAGGAGCTGAAATTCCAGTGACACTCCATTTGAAAGATCACGGAAGGCGGCCGCGGGTGCACCAAAGAATAAAACGCCCTCTGGGCGCCTCCGCTCCCCCCCAGGCTGCTGAGCCCGCCGACGGCGGAAACGAAGCACAGAAGCGTAAGGCTCGCAGAGGGAGAAAGCAAACGGAGTCCCTAAGGGACTGGAACACAGAAGGCCTCAGGCTCCCGCTCACGTTGAGTGGCGGCAGGGACAGGCCCAACGGCAAAGCACGGAACCTCGGGGCTCCAACACCTTCCCTGAGCGAGAGCAATACAGGCGGCGGAGAGGAGGCGCACGGCGGGGGGTTCCCAGCGTCCTGAGGTGACCAGATGCCCCAGCCCCACCAGACCCCTGCGAACCCTGCCGTCACATCTCCATCGTCCACTGTCCTTGAAGTCCCAGCAATTCCAGCTCACCAAGAAGGAGCCCACTCTGGAGCCCGAAGCAAGTCACGAGTGGGCAGGGCACGCTCCTTCGTCTCCCGGGCCTCTTCCCTGTGCAACGGGCCAAGACACTGACCCAGGAAGGCCCAGCACCCCACGGACAGCACCTCCCTGCCCCTCACAGGCACCACAGAGCAGCAGTGAGCAGGCGGGGAGCGGGCGGTAGGCAAGCGGTGAGTGGGCAGTGAGCCGGCGGCAGGTGGACAGTGAGTGGGCAGTGAGTGGGCAGCGAGTGGGCG
>PVKY010000374.1:0-52076 GCA_004027775.1 Bradypus variegatus | reverse complement strand
TTGCAATGGCTAGAAGTAAATACCTGAAACTACCAAACTCCAACCCAGCAGTCTGGACTCCTGAAGATGATTATATAATAATGTAGATTGCAAGGGGTGATAGTGTGATTGTGAAAACCTTGTAGATCACACCCCCTTTATCTAGTGTATGGATGGATGGGTAGAAAGACGGGGATAAAAACTAAATGACAAATGGGATGGGATGGGGGGATGGTTTGGGTGTTCTTTTTACATTTTTATTTTTTATTCTTGTTCTGATTCTTTCTGATGTAGGGAAAATGTTCAGAAATAGATTGTGGTGATGAACGCATAACTAGATGATCATACTGTGAACGGTTGACTGTATACCATGGATGATTATATGTTATGTGCATGTGTTTGAATAAAACTGAATTAAAAAAATAGATTGGGGTGATGAATGCACAACTATATGATGGTGCTGTGAACAGTGGATTATACAATTGTACACCATGGATGATTGTATGGTATGTAAATATATCTCAATAAAAGTGAATCTAAAAAAAAATAAAGGCAAGAATAAGAGATTCCCAGGTAAATAAAAACTGAGGGAGTGCATCACCACTAGACCGTCCTGTAAGAGATGCTAAAGAGAGTTTTGCAGGTTGAAAGGAAAGGAAGATAGACAGTAGATCAAAGCCTCATGTAAAGATCACTTGTGAGAGTAATAACATGGGTAAATATGAATGCCAGTACTATTGTGCATTTGGTGTGTAACTCCACTTTTTACTTTCTACAGGATCTAAAAGGCAAATGCCAAAAATAAATCAGTGGTTTGGGACTCACAATGTATGAACATATAATTTGTGACAAGAACTACATAAAGTTGGTAGGTTTAGGAACATAATTTATGCTATACTCTTGAAGTTAGGTTGGTGTTAAAGCAAACAAGATTGTGATTGATTTAGGATGTTAAATTTAGTCCCCATGGTAACTCATGGAGAAAGAAATTAGAGTGCAGGTAGCCAGGGGCAGGGGAATAGGGAGTTAATGCATAATGGGTGTCGGGTTTCTGTCTAGGGAGATGGGAAAGTTGAAGTAATGGGTGGTGGTGAGGGTACCACGATATTCTGAATGTGATGAATCCACCGAATGGCATGCTTGGGAACGGTTGAGATGGGAAGATTTATGTTAAATGTATGTTCCCACAATTTAAAATAAAAGATAGAAAACAACTTAAAAAAATCTCAATTTAATGTAAAACATGATTCTGGGTGGGAGCTAGCAAGGGAGGAGAAAAGGCTCAAAGGGATATTACTGGAACATAAAAAAATTGGAATATAGACTGTAAGTTTTATATCAATGCTGAATTTCTTGAACTGTCCTTAAGGTGATTTGATAAGTGAACATCCTTGTTCTAAGGAGATACATGTGGCAGTATGAAGTGTTCTAGGAACATGAGGTGTGCAACCTATACTCAAGTGTTCAGAAAATGGATTGATAAAACAGGCAGACAGAGAGTTGGATGGATGGATAGAATGATACGGCAAATGTGACAAAAATGTTAAAATGGGTGGATCTGGGTACCTGAGGGCATTAGGATATTTTGGAGTTCTGTATGGAATTTGTATTATTTTTGTAACCATCTTTAAGTTTGCAAATATTTCAAAATAAGAGTTAAAAGAGGGGGGCAGGGGTGGTCAGGAGAAATGAACAACAAAAACAGACCCGTCTGGGTTTATCTTCCTTGTGAGCAGCTCTGGTTGCAGGCTGGGTGGAGAAGGAGCTCACCATCTGGGGGAGGACCCCATGACTCTGTTGGGCTGGGACACTCAGGCTTCCATGTTGCACGTGTGGCGACAGCCTGGGGCCGTGAGGGCAGGGGTCTTTTGTAAGCGCCTTTCTCCCTCTTCTGTAGGACAAGATCCAGAAGCTGTACGAGCGGAAGATAAAGGAGGGAATGGATATGAACTACATTATCCAAAGGAAGAAAGAATTTCGGAACCCCAGGTGAGTTTCCCAGGAGCCTGCAGTCACTTGAGCCATTGATATCGATCTGGGGACCAGGGACCCCCCCTCCCAGGGAGATGGAGGGTGGGGACGGAAGCCTAGCTAAGATGCCACCTGAGCCCAAAGGGGTTGTCACCCAGATCGTCAGTACCCTGAGTGAATGCTGGTCATAGCAGACTGTTAACGCCATCCAGATGTTTGCCATTTATGATCCAGATGAAACGCAATAACTACTACAAAGAGTGGAAGCAAGAACTCTGGGTCAGGCTGGGGAGACTGGCTGGGTTCTCATCCCTGCTCTGCTCCTAATGCACATTACCTCTTGAGGCCTCGGTTTCCTCTTCTGTAAAATGAGGCCTTTGGATAGATGAACACTGTGGTTTCTTCTTCCAACTCTACAAACACATTGATTCCCCGAGCAGGTGAGAGGTTTTAGGAGCAGAGCTGTCCAAGGTCTGAAGCCTGAGGTGGGGACAGCAGGGAGTGGCCAGGCCCCTTGTAGGCCAGAGCGCAATCACTCCCACCCAACCACGCACCCCCAAGGTCAGACATGCGGATCCAAAACAGAACCCCACCGTCAGCTCGGCACCATACCCAGCCTGGCTCTGGGTCAACAGCTCCATCTCACTGGGAGCTTTGAGGGGCCAGAAGTGATTTTTATGTCAGGCCAATGGACTTCTCCCTCCCCTCTGGAAGCTTAAAGTTTGTCTCAGCCCTGGGAGCTGGATGATTCTGGTAATCTCTTGGGATTCAGCACTGTGTGGGGGCCTGAGAGTGGTACCTTCTCAACTCCTTGTGGCATTCTTCTTTCAGCATTTATGAGAAGCTGATCCAGTTCTGTGCAATTGATGAGCTTGGCACCAACTACCCAAAGGTGTGTTCCATGGGGCTGGTAGGGGACATGGCTATGTGCCATCTCAGCTGGAGTTAGGGCCTGGCTTGATGAGCTAGCTGGTTGATGAGCACCCTCCCCATCGCCTTTGCTTGAGGCCCCGTGGCTCTGAAATAATCCAGTAAAGACTTTCCAGTGAAAGTCCTGGTTCCTGGGCCCCCAGTCGGTGAGGACCTGAGTATGGACTTGAGGTCCTGTAGAACAGCTTGAGGTGTTGCTGAGCAGACCCGTCATTCATGAACAGACTCCAGTTCCTAAACACTTGCCCGCCAGTCCCTTGGCTGGAGACTAGAGATGATAGCTGAGCCCCTGTTAAGGGAAAGAGACCCCAGGCCAAGAAGGTCCATGGAAACAGTCAGGGAAAGTAGACAAGTAGACTTGGATTTTCTAAGTTGTTTGTCATCTGATGGTCCCTACTAACTGCAGCTTTAACCGTCTCTTTTCCAGGACATGTTTGACCCCCACGGCTGGTCTGAGGACTCCTACTATGAAGCATTAGGTAGCTTTCCATCCATTCGGGCATCCGGGCCACACGTATTTGTGGGTCTCCCTATATCAGTTGTGTCTGGAATGAGACAGACCCTATTTCTGACTTACGAGGCTTATTATATAGCAAAGACAACAGCTGGTTGAATAAATAATTCCAACAACAATGAGAGTTACGAGGCTAGGGCTGGAGGCTGGCACGGGGAAGGGAAGGCCTTGCTGAGGAAGCCGTGTCCCAGCTGAGGTTTGAACTGGAGACTAACCGAGCAGAGGCCAGAACGTGCGGCAGGCAAGAGCAGAGTGATTTTTGAGGAGCCCACTTGGGAGAACTGGGAGGAATTTCATAACATTCAGGCCCTTAAAGCACAGAGCTCAGCCAGCAGCCCATGGCCAAGCCTGGCCTGTAGATAACATTGCTTTTGGCCCGCACAATTTTTGTGTTATTTTAATTTGAATTAGTTGTTAATGTTTTACATAAAAATCCCTAATTCCAGCTTCTCTTGGTCCTTTGAGAATTGTCCCCACTGGGCCTGCATCCCATAAGGAGCCACTGACCCCTCCAGATGGGGTGCACAGACCTGGCCCCCAGGCCTTTGAATTTGAAGCCCCTGCTTTAAACGGGCCGAGAGCAGCCCCTCATGTTACTTTTTGCAAAAGGACTCCTAAGCCGTGAGGGCCCGAGGCCGCTCTGCCCATTGAACAGGAGCGTGCCGGGTGGCTCCCTGGCCTGGGTTCCCCTGGCCTAGATGTCTCCTGGTGCAACAGCAGCTCTGGGGCTACTTTCCTAATCGCTTGTCTTGCCTTTGTAGCCAAAGCCCAGAAGATTGAAATGGACAAATTGGAAAAGGCCAAAAAGGAGCGAACAAAGGTAAGCAGTGGGCAGATATCTTAGGTGAGAGGGCAGGTATTTGGAATGCATGGGTCCCCCTGGCCGAGTCCAGAGGGTTTCCAGGTTGCTGTCCTCCCCCTTCGCCCTGACAGTTGTTGGTGGCCTGGCAGAGCCCCGGGCAGCCTCACATGCGCCTTCTGGACCAAACAGGCCCTGCTGGATTTCCAGCCTCTTTGTAACTCAGCTTGAAGATGCTTCCCTGTTGCTTCAGCTTGGTTTCTGGGCGACTTGCAGTTTGGTGCATTTTACTCTTCCCCTCCCCTGCCTTCCCTCCCCACCCCTCCCCCTTAGACCTGCAGACCCCTGGTGGCCTTGTCCCTCCTGGGTCTCCCTGGCTGATTGGAGGGAAGTCTTTTCCTCCCAAGGGGTGCCAGGCCCCAGCTTGCCTTAGCCTGTGCATTTTGTGGCCTCCTGAGCTGACCTCAGCAGCCCCTGGCTCAGTGCTTCCCTGCAGGTCCCCTGTCTGATGCCAGGTGACCCCTCATTCAAGGGCCCTGCACACCACTTCCTCCCTGTAGCATGGTCTGTGGCACCAAAGGGTGTCCTCTGGACCCGGTGCCCCTTAGGACCAGAGGCTCCAAAAGAGAAAGCTGGGCCCTCGGGACACCAGCTCGTCCCTCCTCTGGTTTGGCCTAACCATCCTTGCAGCATGGCCTCCAGGATGCTGCCCTCACCCCAAGCCAGAGGGGCTGGGGGCCCCTTGGAGGCACTGGCTATCAAACCAGGAACGTGGGAGCTGGTGCTAGGGGATGATCTGCCTTTCTCGTTCTTAACCCTTGATTGAATTTCCCTTCTCTCTCTTTCCCTCCCCCTTCCAAACCCCAGGCTTATTGCAGGGACGTGTCTGCAGCGCCTGGGGACCGGAGCTGTCCTTCCCCTGTGCGGGCGGGCACCGCCTCCTCCTGGGGATGAGGAGGAGGGGCCTGGCCAAACGGTTCTGGGCATGTGAGGTGGGGCGGTGGGCCAGGGAGGGGAGCCCGGGCGTGTGCAGGAGCCTGGTGATGCCGGGAGGGGCCCGGGTTCTGTCTGGGAAGCTCTTTACGAGCAGTGAGAGTCCCTGTGGGCTCCTCCGAGGTGCCTCTCCCCGACAGCCATCAAGGCAGAGTTGGTTCTCAAACGCCTCCTGTGTGTAGGGCCAAACTCCTGTCCCCCGGGAGCAGACGGACGGCAGAGGATGCGGATGTTAGCTTGGCTCAGTCCTCATTCCCTCCCCTTCCCCTTGCAGATTGAGTTTGTGACGGGCACCAAGAAGGGCACCACCACCAATGCCGCGGCCGCCACCACCACCACTGCCAGCACGGCTGTCGCAGGTACAGGGGGGGCCGCTGTTCGGGCGCCCCATGGAAGCAGGAGGGGCCTCCCTGGCTTGGAGAAGACCGGCCCAGAGCCTCTGCCGCCAGCGGGGCTAGCTCAGCCTCACTGGCCCTTTCTCTGAGCCCATGAGACTGAGGCGTGGGCTAGGATCTGTAGGCAGGGCCCTGGCCTGCAGCGGGAGGGGCAGTTGCTTTCTTGGTTTCTCTTTGTCCTGATTTCCCACTGTCTTTTTCCCCAGATGCCCAGAAGCGGAAGAGCAAGTGGGACTCCGCCATCCCGGTGACGACCATCGCCCAGCCCACCATCCTCACCACCACCGCCACCCTGCCAGCTGTCGTCACAGTGACCACCAGTGCCAGCGGCTCCAAGACCACTGTGATCTCCGCCGTGGGCACCATCGTGAAGAAGGCCAAGCAGTGATCGAGGGGCTGGCCTGGCGCCAACTGGACATTGTTCTCTCCGTTGAGGGAGCAGCCGTTCCAGGACTCAGCCAGACTGCGCAGCCTGGGGACTGGGTGCTTCTGGGAGGTACCGCTTTGTACATTTCAGACTGGAATCTGCTCCCAGATGCCCTCCACCAGCCTGGGAAGAGGCTCTGTCTGGCATTCCAGCCAGAAGGACATGGCCACAGAGAGCTGGGGCCTGTGGACAGTGGCCCTGTGCCAGTGGGGTCTATGCCTTATCATCACGCTGTTTTAGTAAATCTTGGCATCTCGGCTGCACATGCCTCTTCTGTGGTCTGTTTTATGGCAAATGCACAAGCCCAAGCACTCTGCATCTTCCTGGTTGGAATTGTTACTTCGGGGTTGAAAACGGGGTGACTGCAGCCTGTGGCCCTGTTAGGAGGGGTGGTTATTGCCAGGGTTCTGCCTCAGCATGGGCAGGGGGAGTACGGTGTGGGTGAGAACCCGTGCTGCCAGCAAGCAATCGCACACTCCCCAGAGCACATCTTGGACACACCCAGGCTTTGGAAGTCAAGCCAGCTGAGGGGATGAGGCTCCTGACCTGCACAGGGGAGAGGGGAGGGCGTTGACACCTGGGCCCGGGCTGCCCAGTCCCTCGTGCCCTGTGAGCATGGCCAGCAGGGCCCGAGCCATTGGGGAGATGAATCACCTCCTGCCCCGCTGGGCGGCAACTCATTGTTTACAGGAGAGCCCCACTCTGAGCGGAGGATTCCTGCCACCCCACCCTTCCTCCGTGTGTTATCGGGGCCCTACAGCAGCCCCTGGGCAGCCCCAGTGGCTGCTGGGCTCTTCCCAGAGCCAAAACATGCTTTCCCAGCCACCACCAGCCTGCTGAGCCCAGAGGGGGCTCGTTTATCTTTCCTGGTCTTGGCAGCGCTCCTTTTCACTTGGGCGGAAGTGTGAGTGTCAAAGAAGGAAGCCCGGCTGTGAAGAGCCGTGGTGTTGCCACGGGCCGGGCAGGGGTTTGGAAAGGTGGTCCTGACGAGACTGTGTGACGATGCTTGTGCTGCAAGGTGAGGAGTCTGTTGCGCTCTGCCCGTGGCCCCGAAAATACAAATTCAGTGCCCCCTGCCCCTGTTAAACACACAGGACCTTGACAAGGTTGTTCTTACCCTCCTTTGATGGGACTGTGCAACCCTGGAGCGAGCAGCTGTTTCCCGCTGAGTCCCAAGAGGGTCTCTGAAGAGATTTCCCACCCTGCAGGCTCCAGCAGGGGCCCCATTGTTTGCCGCGGACGCCATGGAGGTTGTGTGGGAAGGTGGGGAAACAGGGCAGGTAGAGTGACCCCGTCTGGCCTGTGGGGTTGGGCCCTTTGCCTCTGCCAGCTTGTTTCCCTCTGTCAAATCAAGGTAATAAAGTTTTATAAGGTGGTTGTAAGGAATCAGTGTGACGGTTTATGCAAAAGCCTCATAAACTGTTAAGTGGTCTACAAATGCTTGTTGGGCACTCCAATTCCTTTTTGATTTAAAACTAAGAGTCAAACAAATTCTAGAGATGGTAGAGCCGTCCAGCATCGTGAGGGAGTTGGCGACAGACAGCCAGGCCTGCTCCGTGCCACGTTCTCCAGGCCATCCTGTGCCCTCTGGCAGGTCTTCTCTCCGCACCTCCCTGCCGTCCGCCCTGCGGGTGAGCCGTCCAGGGTGGAGCATGAATGACCCAGGCCCCATGTCAGCACGTCCCCCGTGCAGAGCCCCAGCCTGCGGACCCAAGCTACGAGCACTGCTTCACATCCTGGAAGCTCTGTGAGGTTGACCTTGCTGCCTACCTCGGTCCCACTGAGGAAGGCCCAGAGGGAGCAACAGTGGCTTTCGGTGGAGCCAGGGAGTCCCTGCCTCTAGGGACACAGAGGTGTGTATGGCGGCCCTCCCTCTGCTCACGAGGAGAACTTGGTCTGTTCACCTGAACTCTGCCCAGGTCCTCCACCTGACCCCTCTACCCCCCACTCTCTACCTTCCCTCAAGAAGTTCTCCCGGGCCCACCCCAACGGCTGGCGGGCATGACAGAAACCCCGCCCATTCCCCCTGTTACTGCCCCAGTTCAGGCCCTTATCCCCCATTCAGCACACTGGAGTGGCCCAGCCAGCCTGCTGCCTGTGTCTGCCACTCCCTGCAAGCTCCCACTCAGCCGGCAGCCATTGCCAGACCGTTTCCTACACGAACGAACACGAAGGCCACAGCATTCTCTACCAGCTCTCCACCCTGTGCCTCTTCCACCGCTCTCCCCTCCCACATGCCCTGTGCTTCAGCTGCTCTCAACCTTTTCCCTTTTGACTGCTCTACCTCAGCATGTGTAGAACCCTTGAGGTACAGCTCAGGTTCTCAGGGTCCCTTCCTAACTCCCCCAGGCAGTGAAGTGCTCCTTTTTCAGTGCTCCCGCAGTGCTCTGGCTTCTATAATAGCACTCACTCCACTGCCTTGTAGTCCTCTGTCCATGTATTGGTGGGCGCCAGCCACTAGTGTGTCTCGTTCTTGCCTTGTGAGCAGACAAGCCCGTCATAAAGATTGTCACCAGTGCCTGGCTGAGGAAAGGGCTCAGGAGATTGGCTGGGTGGAGGGACGGAAGGAGAGGTGAGTTGCTCATCTTCCAAAGGTACAGTCCCTGCCCCACGGTTGCTGAAATGAAAACTTCCTTCCATCCCACCATGCCCCAAGGCTGCATCCCTCAAGCCTTGTAGGACTGGACTCCAAAGGGGCTATTAGGGATTGGCCTGTGCAGTGGCAGCTGCTGAAGCTCGGTGATGGGTACCTGAGGGTTCGTTGTCTCCCTTCATTGTGTTTATGTTCGAAAATTTCTATAATAAGACTTTTTAAAGGGTCCATCGAGTCATAAAAAAGAATGAGGAAGATCTCCATGGACAGATTTGGGGTGAACTCCAAGAGAAATTAAGTGAGAAAAGCCAGGGGCAGTGCAGTGCATAAAACATGCTCCCTTTTATGTGGGCAGATATATTTGCTTACTTGCAAAACAAAACAAAAAGATGAAGACAGGAAAGAGATACAAGAATAAAATCAAGGAAATTAAGAAACATTCATAGTGTTAAAGTTTAATTGGACTTTATATCAAAGAATTGTCTACTTAAAATGGTTAAAATGGTTTTTACATTATGTATATTTTACTACAATTCAAAATAAATAAATTTTTTTGAATTGGGAATACCAATACAAACTCACAATTAAAAAAAAAATTTTTTTTTCGCAGCTCTGTCCACAGAAAAGATCCAGAAGCCACGACATCTGGCAGCGTGAGCACATGTAATGCCCAAGGCTCGTTTTTAATACAGTTCCCCACTAAAAGGATGGGGGGAAATGGCTGATCCCGGGTCTAAGCAGGACTGGGGCAGTTTGTTCTGGAAAGCAAGGAAGACAAGCAAGAGTGGCTGTGATTGTATATATTATAAACTTGAATAAAAACCCATTCTCCCACAATGATAATAGGGAAAAGAGAAAGGAAAAATAGCTATTTGCCACCACTGGAGTTGAATATTATATCAACTTACTGGGAAATTGGTAATTAAAAAATTGAGTGTTTGCCCTGCATTTTGAAGGAACATCCCCAATTGATGAAGGGATGAGGGAAGTTCTTTCTTTTTTTCTTCCACTCAGAACACCTATTAAATGTAGAAGGAAAGATAGAATTGCCATTCAACAACCCCAAAAGAACAACTGATTCAGACAAGGATTCACAAAGGATATGAAACCATTCAGTGAAAGGCTGTCACCACCCTGTTTTAGCTTCTCAGCTGCTAAAACAAATAGCACACGTGGGTTGGCTTCACAACAGGAATTTATTGGCTCATGGTTTCAGAGGTTAGAAGGCTTGCTTCCTCCCGGGGTCGGTATCTTCTGTCAGGGAGAAAAAAAGTGGGAGATTGCTTTAGATTTTAAAAAGATATTTTTAAAAAAATCTCAATAGGTGATTAGGATTAGGCCCAGGTTCAAAAGAAAACAGTTAAAATGGACATTTTGGGGCAACTAAGAAATTTGAATAGGGAGTGAATCATGGATGATGTTAGGATATTATCGTTAATTTCCTTAGGTGTGATAATGTTATTGAGGTTACTTTTGGAGTGTTGAGGGATGAAACTTAAATTCAAATAAAAAGATGAACAATACATAGAAATATATTACAAATATGGCAAAATGTTGAGTCTTAAGTATAGATGGTGAAACACAGGTGATCTCTGTACTCTTCCAGATTTTTTATATGTTTGAAAATATTCACAATAAAAAGTTGGGAAACAATCCCAATTTAAAAAGGGGCTGAGTCCCCCCCTGGCCCTAGGGAGAGACCAGGTCCCGAGACCCTCCACCCAAGAAGCAGCTGCCCCCAGTGGGAGCTGGTAGTTGATGCTGGTTCTCTCCATCAGAGGTCAGCAAATTTTTTTGACTTCTGCATCCTCTCAGGGGGAAAAGAATTGAGCATGTACACCCAAAAAGTCTATTATTTATTTATAAAAACATGTACCCTTTTACCAACAATGAGGTACATTTTCAAACACAGGAAAAGTGGGTGACCTGGCATATTCCTAGGGAATAATTTGCAGCCCACCTTGGGGACTGATGGTTTAAACTGTGAACTCCAGGAAGACACACGGGCTGTGTGTTTCATTAATCTTGGTGTCCCAAGCACCCAGCACAGGTGCTTATTACATGATTGTAAAATGAATACATGATCGAATGAGCCAGCGGAGAAGTCTGGCCCACCGGAAGCCACATGATGAGTGCAGGGGAGTTGGGAGCAGGGGAGCAGCTATCCGAGGCTCCAGGGATTCTCCTTCCTGTTTGGGGGTGTGGGACTCACCTCTTGCAGAGCCATGAGAGGGAACCCCCTACGTGTCAGCCTCTCTCTGGCCCTAAGGGTGACTGTGGAACAAGCCAGTGGGGTTAAATTTTCTTTTTTGTAAAATTACTATGTAGTACAATGATTCTTATCCTTTTAGGGAAGCCAGTATAAGCTAAGAACCCTCTCACCAGCAAATCCCACCCTATATCAGATACAACTCAAATTTTGTACCTGACCTTAAATGCTTCATGGACATGCACGTCCCACCCCACACATAGGGGACAGGTATTGAAACCCTGGACTTGAAGGAGCCCAAGGAGCCTTGCACTTTGTCTTAGCTGGACCTCCTGGGGCTAACATTCGCTTCTCCAGGTCTCCAGGCCCCTGGTCATTGTGAGAAGCTCTAGAAGCAGGGAGCACAAAGGGGCTGCTAAGCCCAGCAGAGGCTGTGGCATCACCCATCACCTCTGGGTCTGGGTCTCCTTCCCTAGGAGGGTGCTCAGCCCTCCCCGCCCTCCACCCACAGGTCAGTGCCAGTCACTTCCCCAGCCCTCTAATTAATGGAGCCCCTCTTCAGGCAGACCTGATCTTGCTGCTCTCTGGGCTCCTGCTTGGTGTTCCCCTTTTCTAGGACAGGGCTGGGCACCTGCTGGAGTGACTCAGATCCATGGGGTACTAGTACCAGCCTGGCACCCCCAGACCTGAGTGCCTCAACCATGCCAGAGATCCACTCAGCACCTCACCTCTTCACTCAGATGCCCAAGGTTCCTTCCACGGGGCTCCCAAATCCAGGGGCGAGACTTTCTGAGCACTTAGCCTGTGGGGAGCAGCCCACAGACAACCGGGCAGTGAGCCCTGGCATGTCCGGCATGTCCACAATCAGCCCTAGCTGCTCATAATCACTATGAGCATTGGCAGGGCTGTGCCTACTTTGCAGAAAGAAAAAGTGAGGCACAGGGAGGCTAAGGCACAATCCTATTTGGTTCAAGCACACTTTTACTGAGCATCTGCCAAGTGTCAGGCACTGTCCTGGGTGCTGGGGCTAAAAAGATGTGCTGGAGGCGGGATGGGGAGGCTAACCTTGGGGTTCACAGTCCAGTGGAGCAGAGAGACCCCTAAACAAGTCATTCAAACCAAAGTAACAAGTGCCATAAAGAAGCCATACTGGGGTGGGGGAGGGGGGATGCTTATGGGGACACAAACCCCACCTGGGGTGCAGGGAGGCCAAAGAAGAAGCACTGGAGCATGTGACATCAGCCCAGAGCCTCCGAGGATAAGAAGGATAAACCAACCCAAGAGTTGAGGAAGAGCATTCCAGGCAAAGGGACCAGAATGTTGCAAAAGCACAGAGATTTGGGCAGGGGACAGCCAGCAATCAGGTGTCATTTGGCACTGCTAGAAGATGGGGCTAGAGAAATAGTCAGCGTCCTGGAGCTCCCTGACCAGGTGCTGAGAGGCTCGGTCTTGAATGGCTTGTTCCGTAAGCAGCTGCACTGGGGAGACTGCAAATGGGAGACTGGCAGATCAGATCTGGAAATTAGCTTGACAAGAGCCGTAACGATTCGTCAAGTGCCTCTCCATGCCAGCTTGTGGCTGGCCCCTCCATACATGTTATTATTATTCAGGAGGTTTAAGTAGCCTGCCCAAAGACACGCAGATTTTCCTCTGGACACCTCTAAGGAGGTACAGTGACTGAGAGGACCCCAGGGAATGATAAATTAGGGCTGGGACCGAGGCTTGGGCAATCCCCGGGCCAGACCCCCACGCAAGCACAGGAAGGTGGGCGGGTGGTGCGCGCCTCCGCTGGCCGTCGGGGCAGCCGAGCGACAGCCTGGAGGTGGCTCGCAGCCCAGGGTCTGGAGGTGGCTCGCAGCCCGGGCTGTGGGGGGGGAGGGCGCCCTCTCGGGCAGGGGCAGCGGGGGTAGGAGGCAATCTGGAGCCTGGAGGGGAGAGGGGAGGGGTGGCTCCTCCCCCTTGGAAAACAAGCTCTGCCCCCACCACCACTACCCCGCGCGGGTAGCCACAGCCTTTTCCGGGGGGCGGGCCCGGCGGCGGCGGCGCCCCGGCTCCTGCCCGGACAGGTGCGCGCGGTGCGCAGGAATGCGACCGGCCTGACTCACCAGCGCCTCCCTCCTACCTGCTCTACGCGCCCCATAAAGCGGCGCCCTCCCCGGCCCGGGCGCCTTCGCCGTCCCTGCCTCCAGCCATTACCCCGGACGGGCTCGGTTCGCGTCTCTACCGGGAGCCGCCGCGCGCGCAGCCCAGCCTGGGAGGGCGCGAGTCCGCCCAAGGTAGGTCCAGCCGCTGACCCGGGGCAGCGGCTAGCTGGGGGCGCGGGGTGCACTCTGCAGGCCCCTCCAGGGGCCCCGGGTCCCAGGGTTGGGCGCCCATCCTGGGACCCCAGAGGCGCGGAGAAAGTTAGAGCCCACCCCAGCCTGGGCAGCCGGGCGGGGAGCTGCTTGGGCAGGGTCCCCGGGCTTTTGTTTCCTGCCTCTTCTCCTTGGTGAAGGCTGCCCGTGCTGCCCGGGACAGGTGACCGGCCTACCAGGGTGTGCCCAGGCCCAGCTGAGAGCAGAAGCACAGGAGGAGCTGGAGAAGGCACTTGGCTGTCAACCTCCGGGCTGGGGCCACCCAGAGAAGAGCAGCAGGGAGAGAGGCCTGGGCATTGGGTGGGTGTCAGGGGCAGGTGGGCAGGGGCTAGTGGCTGGGAGGCCAGCTGGGCTTGGCCCCTCTGGAGTTTGCAGAGACCCCGGGGAGCAGTGGCTCTGAGAGGCAGATGCCCCCTCCTGCAGCTTGTCAGTGCCACAGTTCTTGTAGGGACTCAGGAGCTCCTGACTTTTCCTCTGCTCTTGGCAAAGCACCCGTCTGCCCTCCTCCCAGACACATTTCCTCCAGGAAGCTCTCCCAACCTCACCCAACAGCCCTGGGGCTGTGCCTACCGCTGTGACTCCTCTAGCGCTGCCCCACCCCTGGGTGACCCCCTGGCCATGTGCTCAGGGGCTCCAAATTGTTCCTGAGGGCAGGGTCTGGGCCTCCGTCATTGCCCTTGCCTTGTCCCACCCAGAGCGCAGAGCCCACCTGGGCACAGAAGTGTGGTTCCTGCTGCCCTGGCAGAGCCAGAGGCTGAGGGGAGAGAGGTGGCAGGTTGGTCAGCAGCGAGGGGATATCTGTCTCCATGGCCCTGATTTCCTATGGGTGACAGAGCAACGCTGAGGCCCTCGGGCTTCTCACAGAAGCTGACCCCGAGGGTGAGCGCCTGGGCCTTCCAGGGCAGGGAGATGGGAAATCAGGAGGGGAGAGGGCCAGGGTGGGCATCTGCGTTGGATGTGGGGGTCTCGTGAGAAGGTGGGTAGGCATGGGGAGAGCTCCGAGCCTATGTGCATGTGGTCATGGGATGTGTCCGTGTATCTGTGTGTTCCTGTGGGGGTGGAGGAGGCTTGCGTGTGCTGCAGTTTGACCACATTCAGGGGTGGCAGTCACACTCCAGGGACCGGACAGGGCTGATACGTAAAAGGGCCAGGCGGCCTGTGGGGGCCGGGGCAGGCTGGAGGGGTTGGGGTACAGGCTGGTGGGGCCATGGCAGGTAGGGAGAGGGGACAGGCTGGGGGGGGTCAGGGTGAGCTGGGGGTGCTGGAAGGTGTGTGTTCTAAGTACTTGGCTCAGCCCACAAGGCTACATCTTCCCGTTAAGTCCACAATCCTAATTTTTATGTGAAATCTCATCATTTTTAATCTTGGAAATTACTTTTTTTTTCCTTTTTAAAATTTTTATTTGATTAAAATATCTGGAATTTAAAAAAACATTTTTTTGAAACACTTAGCAATTGTTCTCCTGGTATACAAAATGAAACCACGTAATAACTGTAGATGGAAATGGTTAAATTAAATTACAGTTAAAGCCCCTTTGTTTGTGATCTCTTTCTCACCCTCCAAAAATGAAATTTGGGGAACCCCATCGAGTAGGGCTTGGGCAGTCACCCGTTGGGTTTTGTAAAAAGTTCTGTTGCCATCTTGCAATTCAGCATTTCAGGCTGCTGCATTTACTCTAGACTTGACAGAGTAGGTTGCAAGCCTGAGTACTAGCCCTAGGAAATTTAGGAGGAATTTATCCCACATCTGTGTGTGAACTCACCCTGAGGCCCTGCACAAAGCTAAATAGGGTGCGGAGGCAAAGAAATGGCTTCCTGTTGCTGGGATTTGGGGATAGAATGGATGTTGCCAGATTGGAAAGGATCGGCAACTACTTTCAAAACTTCTTAAGCACACGGTGAGTCCAGCAAAACCCCCATGGGGTCCTCCCTAGCCCCCTCAATGCCATTTTAGAGCCCAGGTCTTGCGCAAAGGTGCACGGGGCCGGGTCGGGTATAGCTACATGGTGGCCCTCGGGCCTCCACCTCCCTGTCTGTGAAGGGGATAATGCCAGTGCCTTCCCTGCTGGCCCTGTGCGGAATATATAATTCTCACAGCCGAACGGTGCCGGGAGCATGGTGGCTCTCGGTGCTGCAAGGCAGCAGTTATAGCGTCGTTGCTGCTTGCCAGGCCAGGAAAGGTGAGCAAGCGCCATGGTGCCCAGACCTATGGGTGTGTGACGGGGCTGGGGAGCCTGAGGCTGCATTGTGTCATGGGCAGGTGTGGTGCCAACGTCCTGCAGCTGCAGGGAAGTCACTTCCCCAGGGAGCCCGCCTAAGCTGGCTCAGGCCCTTGCCCAGCACCCGCCCTAGCCATGGCCTTTGGAGGAGCAGCTCCTTTGAAGCGGTTGTGCCTGTGGCCGGTGGCCTCCTCACAGCCACAGGCCTTGTCCCCGGGGAGGCAGTGTCCCTGCCCCACTCCCGGGCAGACAGGGCCGCCCAGCCCTGCAGGGGGCTTCAGCTCCTCAAGCACTGGGGCTGCCCCGGCACCCCCCACAAGCTGGGGAGTGAGAAGGGATTCAGGGGAGAAGGGCCAGTGGGCCTGGCATGCTCTGGGGCCCCTGGAGGGACGGACCCTTGAGGAGGGTCATGCCCATAACCTTTGCCCTCAGCTCTGCAGGCACAGTTGGCTCGGGCTTCCCCTTCTCTTCCGGCGGCCTCAGGCTGCCCGTCTCTCTAAAGGTCTCAGGGGTGCATGTGCCCCAAGGTTCGCTGGTGTGCCGAGATTGTTTAACTGTGAACCAAAAGGGCAGGTGGGGGCTCCCGGGGCAGCTGGCACGGCACATGCACATGTGCAGGAACAGGCTTGCCATCTTGCTCTGGGCTAACTTTGGAAAGGAGGGAGCTGTTCGGGGCCTGGAAACTCCCTCTGCCCCTGGCTGCCCCACGCTCACCACAGGGTGCTGGGCCAGGACAGGGAGGGGGCTGGTAGGCAGAGCCAGGGCCCCCAGGGGTGGCGCACCTGTTGGGTGGCCCTATCCCTGCTCTGCCTGACCCAGGCCCAGGCCTCAGAGAGACCAGCACCAAAAGCCCTGGCTTCAGGACCAGCATGGCACCCAGAGCCCTCAAAGGCGAGAGGACGGGTGCAAGGATGGCAGGAAAGGGGGCAGGAAAGTGGAGAAAACAGGAGCCAGGATCTGCATAGCCTTGGAAAAATGCCACTGTAGCCCTCGGCCTCGGTTTCTGCCCCTGCCCAGTGGGGATGGTGAGGCTGCTCTTGGGAGCTGTGGCAGCTCCCGTGGCCGACAGCTCAGACCAGGGCTGTGGAGGTGTCATGTGTGAACTGCTGCTCTGCTGCAGGAGGAAGAGGATGGAGGGGCCACGTCCCAGCCCGTGGACCAGGCTGCTGCTGGTGGCCCTGCTGAGTGTCCACATCCCTGGGGACATGGGTGAGTTGGCACTCCCCACTGCACCCCTCCTGGCAGGGGCACACCTAGCAAGCTGCCCCCCTCACACAGGGACCCCCCTCACCCAGACACTCGCTGGGCCATTCAACAAACCAAGGGCTGGTGAGCGCAAGGCTCCATGTGCCGTGAGCCCTGGGCCCTGTGGCCTGCATTTACCGAGGACCTACCGCATGCCAGGCAAGGGAGACACAGCCATAAACAAGGCAGATCTGGTCCCCTTCACCCTGGGGGAGGCTCACAGGACAGATGAGTTGTGCAGCAGCTGTTGTGCTGTGAGCTAGGGGTGGGACAGGTGGGCAGGGTATGATGGGGGCAGCTCATGGCAAGTCCCAGGAAAAGGAGGCTTTGCAGGATCTGAGGCATTAGGGGACAACTAGGGACAACCTGGGGACAGCTGTTCCAGCCAGCAAACAGGCAGCGCCAAGGACTCCCCACCAGGCCTGGCTCAGCACCTCTGGGGGGTGTTTGCCTCTCCAGGCCCCCCACTTGCTGGGGCTATCCCCAGTCCCACTGCCCAGGTGGAGAGTCCCAGGTTTGAGACTTAGTTCTGCTAAGGCATTGCCAGGGCAGACGGGCTGCCTTCTCTGGGTCTCTCGAGGGAGGGTGCCCGCAGGAAAGTGCCTGGCCACTCACAGGGTCCCTCCCCACGCCTCTGCCCACCTCTGTCCCGCCAGCAAACCGCTGCAAGAACGCACAGGTGAAGAGCTGCACCGAGTGCATCCGTGTGGACAAGGACTGTGCCTATTGCACCGATGAGGTGAGGGGCTGCCTGCCAGGCCCACCTCCCCTGCCCAGCAGCCCTGTCCCACCCCAGCAGGTCCCCGACGGGCACAGGAGAACAGGCTCGGGTTAGGACTCTCTGCTGGAAACAAAACCTCGGGGTTGGGACCACCAGGGAATGGGTGCTGCTTCCCCACCCTGACTCCCCATTTCCTCCCGGCCAGATGTTCAAGGAACGACGCTGCAACATGGCAGCAGAGCTGCTGGCCGCGGGCTGCCGGCAGGAGAGCCTGGTGGTCATGGAGAGCAGCTTCGAGATCACAGAGGTGCCTGAGCAGGGGTGTGGGTGGTGGGTTCTCTGTCCTCAGGGCTGCTGGGGCCCTCTTCTGGGCTGAGAGGCTCCCCGTCGTGTCCCTGGAGTGCCCCTCCAGCCAGCTGTCCCCTGCCCCGGCCACAGGAGACTCAGATTGACACCACCCTGCGGCGCAGCCAGGTGTCTCCGCAGGGGCTGCGGGTCCGGCTGCGGCCTGGCGAGGAGCGAAGCTTCCAGTTTGAGGTGTTTGAGCCCCTGGAGAGCCCCGTGGACCTGTACATCCTCATGGACTTCTCCAACTCCATGTCCGACGATCTGGCCAACCTCAAGCAGATGGGGCAGAATCTGGGTACGGCTGGGCCAGTGTGGAGGACGGCAGAGTGGCGGGCAGAGGGTGGACACCTGCTCGGGAGGCCGGGGCCCAGGACGGCCACACCCACCCCTCGAGGAGCACCCTGTCCCCGAGAGTGTGTCCCTCTCCCATGTCATCAGGGGTGGGTCCCGGCCATACCCAGCCCAGGGTGGGCATCAGAACCTCTGGCCCTGACAAGGTGGGCATCCCTCCTGAGAGGCTGTGGTGAAGGCTCGGCCTTGCAGACAGAGCTGCGTTCAGCTCCCCAGCCCCCCCACTTGCATGTGGGAGTGTCGGGGCTCAGCTGCCCCCTTCCTCTCTGGCTTGCCCCCAGCCCGGGTCCTGGGCCAGCTCACCAGCGACTACACCATTGGGTTTGGCAAGTTCGTGGACAAAGTCAGCGTCCCTCAGACGGATATGAGGCCCGAGAAGTGAGTGACTGAGTGGGTCCTGAGGGTGGGGGGCCCCTGGCCATGGGGGCCACCTCCTCTCCCCACCAGGCACTTAAAATTCTCCTTCAAGTTGAACCGAGTCGAGGGCGCAGCGGGCACTGAAGCTTTCTCTCTCCATCCTGCCTCTGCCCAGGCTGAAGGAGCCCTGGTCCAACAGTGATGCCCCCTTCTCCTTCAAGAACGTCATCAGCTTGACCCAGGATGTGGATGAGTTCCGGAGTAAACTGCAGAAAGAGCGGATCTCGGGCAATCTGGATGCGCCCGAGGGAGGCTTCGATGCCATCCTGCAGACGGCTGTGTGCACGGTAGGCCCCAGGGGGGCACTGCCAGCCGAGACCGGGAGCCGCTGTCTTCTCAGCACAGGCATCAGCTGCCCACTGGCTGCTCGGTGCTGGGCTGAGGCCAAGCTCAGATGCTCTGGGCGGCCCTCCGTCATCATCTGAGTAGATGTGCAGGGACTCGGCGGTGGCAGCCTGGCCTTGCGTTAGCCAGAGAGGCAGACATGGCCCTGGACTCCTAGAATCTTCAGTCACCCCAAGACCAGCCTCTAACCAATCTCCCCACTAACGCCGGTCTCCCGGGACCCACAGTTTCCCAGTCTGCAATTGGCCCCACACCCGAAGAGGGCAGTTCTTTTTGTGGGTGTGTTAATTGAAGATGTATTACAGATAATCTAGAGAACAGAGAATAGAAATTGTTCTTGCTTTCAGCCACTTGTGATCCTGACAGCACGTTTTGTTCCCTTTTCCCTATTTTATGTTGTTGGAATCAGTGTACTTATAATTCTGAAACTTGTTTTTCCTTCTTTTTTTTTATTTTGTTAGAGAAATTGTAGATTGACAGAAAAACCATGCAGAAAACACAGAGTTCCCAAATACCTCCCTTATTATTGACACCTTGCATTATGTGGTACATTTCCTATAGTTGAGAAACAAATATCATCATTACAATAGTTAACTCTTGTCATGGTTTACTTTAGGGTTGCTTGTTTGGGTTGCACAGGTCTATGGTTTTTGTTTGGGGTTTTTTTGGAAACTTGCTTTTTTATTTTTCACTTATCACTATCATAAGCATCTTCTTTTGTAATATAGTTTTCAAAATCACTGCATGTTTTTCAAACAAATTGCTGTACACTGCCTTGCCTATTTTTCTTAAATTCAGTTTTATTGAGATATATTCACATGCCACACAGTCATCCATGGTGTACCAGCTGTTTACAGTACCATCATATAGTTGTGCATTCATCACCCCAATCTATTTTTGAACATTTTCCTTATGCCAGAAAGAATCAGAATAAGAATAAAAAATAAAAATAAAAAAGAACACCCAATCATCCCCCCAATCCCACCCTATTTTTCATTTAGTTTTTTGTCCCCATTTTTCTACTCATCCATCCATACACTGGATAAAGGGAGTGTGATCCACAAGGTTTTCACAATCACACTGTCACCCCTTGTAAGCTACGTTGTTATACAATCATTTTTAAGAGTCAAGGCTACTAGGTCTGAGTTTGATAGTTGCAGGTATTTACTTCTAGCTGTTCCAATACATTATAACCTAAAAAGTGTTATCAATATAGTATGTAAGAATGTCCAACAGAGTGACCTCTCAACTCCATTTGAAATCTCTCAGCCAGTGAAACTTTATTTCTTTTCATTTCGCATTCCCCTTTTGGTCAAGAAGATGTTCTCAGCCCCATGAAGCCGGGTCCAGATTCATCCCTGGAGGTCATATCCTGTGTTGCCAGGGAGATTTACACCCCTGGGAGTCAGGTCCCATGTAGGGGGGAGGGCAGTGATTTCACCTGCCAAGGTGGCTTAGCTAGAGAGAGAGAGGGCCACATCTGAGCAACAAAGAGGCACTCAGGGGGAGACTCTGAGGCACAATTATAAACTGCTGTGCCTATTTTAACCTACCTTTTTCACCTAGCGTCATCTCATGTACCTTTTCCAAGGCAGTTAGAATACTCTGGGTTGAGTGAGTTGTCAGGTGGACCTGGCTCGGAGCTTACCTGGTGCCCACTGTGCACACAGACCCCACGTTCATTCCGCATTTCTCCATCGTTAGTTTCTGGTTTCTGCTTTCCTTTGCAATCGCTCACCTCCTGTCCCGTGCCCCCTGTCCCTGGTGGCAGCAGGCTGTTCATCCTGTGGCTTGGCCGAGTCCCCGCTGCTGGAACCTGCTTCCCCCACTGTACTCGGCGGACAGCCTGCCTGACCCTCACACCCCTTCTTGCCCTCCCAGGAGGACATCGGCTGGCGCGCAGACAGCACCCATCTGCTGGTGTTCTCCACCGAGTCAGCCTTCCACTACGAGGCCGATGGCGCCAACGTGCTGGCGGGCATCATGAGCCGCAATGATGAGAAGTGCCACCTGGACCACACGGGCACATACACCTGGTACCGGGCACAGGACTACCCATCGGTGCCCACCCTGGTGCGCCTGCTGGCCAAGCACAACATCATCCCCATCTTCGCCGTCACCAACTACTCCTACAGCTACTATGAGGTGCAGATGCTGGGGGCCCACTACCGAAGGGGTTACAGGTGGGGACAGGGGGTTCAGGGAACTTCTCAGACTCCCCACCCTTTCCTTCCCAAAGTAGCTGGGTCCCCTGAGAATGGGTCCCGGTGGGGAGGGGAGGCCACGTACCCATCTCCCCAACCCAGCTCCCAAGCAGGTGGGGTTAAGAGGGCAGGTTCTGGAATACACTGGCAGGTTCCCGTCCTCAGTTTCCCCATCTGCAGAATGGGAGAAGCATAGAGCTGTGATGAGGATTTGATGGGAGGATCCTTGCAAGGGCTCACCTGGGCCTGGTCTCCCTCTCCTGCAGAAGCTCCATACGTATTTCCCCGTCTCCTCGCTGGGGGTGCTGCAGGAGGACTCGTCCAACATTGTGGAGCTGCTGGAGGAGGCCTTCAATGTGAGGACGGCGGGGGGCTCTGGGTCTGGGCCCTTCTGGGCAGGGCTGGGTAGGGGCTGGGCTGAGCCAGGGACGTATCGGGTCCTGCTTGAGAAATGGGTTCAGGCTGGGGCCAGGGATGAAGGGTCGCTGGCAGTCCTTGGTGGTTCTGGGGAGCCCGCCTGGGCCTGGCTACTGCCTTCAGGTGGAGGGTGACGGGTGGCGGGCAGCCAGGCCAGACAAAACCAGAGGGGTTGAGCCCAGGCTCCCCCGCCAGACCATCATCATCTGCCCTCCTTCAGCGCATTCGTTCAAACCTGGACATCCGGGCCCTGGACAGCCCCCGAGGCCTGCGGACGGAGGTTACCTCCATGATGTTCCCAAAGACAGAGACCGGATCCTTTCATATCCGGCGTGGGGAAGTGGTATGCCTCCGTGGGGGCAGCAGGGCGGAGGGGTCCTGGCACAGCACCCTGAGAGGGGTGGGTTTTTCTGAAGCAGTGCTGAGAGCGTGGCCTCTGGGTTGAACCCCCTGGGCCAGCTGCTTGGATGAGGATGCTAATGTCATTGTCGTTTTTATCATGACTATGCCTGGATGGAGCAAGTTGTCAGCTCTGGGGAGGGATGGGCAGGGAGTTGGGTGTCTGGGCCCCCAAACCCCTGGCCCACCTGGCTCCCCTGGGCCCCTGCAGGGCACATACCACGTGCAGCTGCGGGCCATCGAAGAGGTAGATGGGACGCACGTGTGCCAGCTGCCTAAAGAGGACCAGGAGGGGAAAGTCCATCTGAAGCCTTCCTTCTCTGACGGCCTCAGGATGGACGTGGGCCTCATCTGCGATGTGTGCAGCTGTGAGCTGGTGAGCAGGGCCCGCCCAGTTGCTCAAAATGCAGCCCCTCCTGCAGCTGCACCTCATTGTGGGACTCCCAGGGGGGCAGAGGACAGGGCAGAAGTGTCCAGCGGCCCTGGTCCCCTCCCCCAGACACACCCCACGATGGTCTCGTTCCAGCAAAAGGAGATCCGGTCTGATCGCTGCAACTTCAACGGAGACTTCACGTGTGGACACTGTGTGTGCAGCGAAGGCTGGTAAGTGTGGCCCCCAAAGGGAGGCTGGGCCCCTGCAAGGCCCCGACACAGGGTGTGGGGTGGGTTACAGAAAGGGCCGAGAGAAGGCAGGCGTTGGGAGAATCCAGGAGAAAGCACTTTGCTGTACATAGATCTATCCACTATCTCTAGAAAGACACACGGAGGTGGGACAGTGGTTGCCGTTGGGATGGGGACATGGTCTTGGAAGGCAGTGGTGGGAAGGAGACTTACTTTTTTTTCAAGATAAATAATATTTAATACAGTATTTTCTTAATCAAAACTAATGCAGAAAATCCACAATAAACAAAATACTGAAATTTTAAATAAAGACGGGCTTTGCCACAGAGCCTGACGCAAAAGGAAAAAGTGTACATTCCAATGTACGAGTTTTTGTGCATTTTAAAAATTACTTTTATTTTTTAAATTACTTTTGTTTTTTTCCTTAGTGCAGATCTGATACCCTGATACATGTACATTATTGAACTTTTTTTAAAATATAGAGAAGAAATTAAAAAGTAACAACCACCAATCATTTTCCTATCTATAATTACTTTCAGCATATCCTTCTTTTCTTTCCCTCAACTTTTTTAATTTGAAATTTTTCAAGCCCACAGAAAAGTTGCATGAATAGTACAATAAGCATCTATAGACTACCTAGATTCACCAAGGGTTAACATTTTGTCGCCTATGCGTCATCTCTTTTATCCGTATATTCATATAGGTATATATTTTTTCTACTCATTCGAGAGCTTGTTGCAGATATTGAGGTACTTCTGCTCTACAAACTTCCGCATATATTTCCTTAGAACAAGAACATTCTCCTGCATGGCCACAGTACAAATGTCACCCACAGAAAATTTAACGTTGGTATCATACTTCTTTCTACCGTATACTCCGTATTTCATTTTCTTCAGCTGTCTTTTATCTCACCATTGGTGATGTTAAATTTAATCACTTGATTGATTTGGCAGACTTCTTAGTTGTAAAGGTAACTTTTCCCTTTCATATTTATAAGGAGGGTGTGAGGTTACCACTTAGAGATTGTGAAGAAATAACCTGTTCTCTCAAAGGCTTTCGCCCAATAGTTTTAGCAGCCACTGATGATTCCAGTCTGTACCAATTATTGCCCCAATGTTGTAAAATGATAATTTTTCTATTTCTATCCTTCCTTTTACAGTTACTAATTAGATTTCATCTCTAAAGAAAAATTTCCTGTTCTAACTTTTAAAAGAAATTTAAGTATCTGTGTGAACTCATGGGTTTTGATTTTACCAGATGTGGTATAATCCATTCTCATCATTACTCATTTTAATGTTCAAATTTCCCCATAAATTGGTCAGTGGAACCCCTTCAGCCTGGCTCCTAAGTCTGTGGCTCTGGCTGTTTTTGTTTTTTGTTTTTAGTAACATATATACGACCTAAAATATCCCCCTTTAACTGCATTCAGATGTCTAGTTCAGTGGTGTGAAGTATGTTCACGGTGTTTTGAACAGGTTTTTACTTTACGGTACAAGACAGTCTGGGCTCACCTTACATTTCTCACCAGCCCTGAAATCAGCCGTTTCTTCAAGTTCACTTTAGTGGGAAACAGTATTTAAAACTCTGATCCAAGCATTTTCTGGTTTATGGAAAATTTGTGGAGAACATACAGTTTCTCTATACTCCACCCCCCCTCACACACAGTTTCCCCTAATATTAGCCTCTTGCATGGGTGCGGTGCATTTGTTACAACTGATGAACCAATGTGGAGACATCACTATTAACCCCTAGCGTACTGGGGGCTTGCTCTTTGTGTTGTATATCCTACGGGTTTTGACAAATGCACAATGTCATGTGTCCACCATGACAGTATCAGAAACTACCCACAGGAGGATAGTTTCACAGCCCTAAAAATGCCCTAAAAACAGCTCCACCCAATCATCCCCCCCTCCCCCGCTACCCCATACTTACATATATTCCAAACCTTTTGTATCTTTTGTGTTTTGAAAGGCTGTGCATTACCTAATCAGAAGTAAACTCACAAAGGAGAGGGAAAGGCTCTTAAAGCTTCAGGACAGGGCAGGAATCTGTTGTACTCAGAAGTAGAGCAGCAGCTAGGAAGACACACTGTGTGTGTGTGTGTATGTACATGTGTGCATGTGTGCATGCATGCATGTGCATGCGCTGTGCTTGTGTGTGCATGTCTGTGTGCATTTGTGTGGGTCTGTGTGCATGTGCCTGTGTGCACGTGTGTGAATATACGTCTCTGTGCGTGTGTGTGTATGTGTGTTTGTGCATGTGTGCATGTGCATGCGTGTGTGTGCATGTCTGTGTGTGTGTGTGCATGCATGTATGCCAGGGCACTGAGACTAGAGGCTCGGCTCAGCCACTGCTGTCTGCGTGACTCAGCTCTGCCGTGGCCCTCTCGGAGCCTCAGTTTCCCTACCTGTCGGGGGTGCAGGGAAAGCCCCAGCCTCCTCCCGGGCTGCCAGGAAGTGACCGGTGCCTCCCGCAGGAGCGGCAAGACCTGCAACTGCTCCACCGGCTCGCTGAGCGACACGCAGCCCTGCGTGCGGGAGGGCGAGGACAAGCCGTGCTCTGGGCGCGGCGAGTGCCAATGTGGGCGCTGCGTGTGCTACAGCGAGGGCCGCTACGAGGGCCAGTTCTGCGAGTACGACAACTTCCAGTGCCCCCGCACCTCCGGCTTCCTCTGCAATGGTGAGCTTGGCGGGCCGGGTGAGTGGCCTCAGTGCCCATGTCCTGCTCTGCCCTGGACCTCATTTCCCTCATCTATAAACCCGATGCCCCAGGCCCCTGCCAGTGCAACTTTTTTTGATGTTTTTCCCTTGTTTTATGATGCCAGGGCCCCCTGAGGTCCTCTCCAGCAGCTCTGGTCTGCACCCACCTCTCCCCTCTTCCCTCTCCTTTCCCCCTAGGGTCAGCCCCATCCCCATCCCCAGCTCAACCTCAGTGGTTGGCAGGTGTGTTTCCTGTCTCTCTCTAAGAAGCGACATTTCTAGTAGGCAGGGCCCAGGCGGACAGAGCCTGGCTGGGGCTTCCGGAGCTGGGCAGGGGCCAAAGAACCCAGACAGGGGAGGCAGAGTCCAGGAAAGGGGTAAAATACCTGAGCAAGGGGCACTCAGGTGGCCCAGGGATAGGTGGTGTGGTTGAGTGGGTGAGGGTGAGTGAAAACCCACCCATCAAACACTTACTGCGCCCCCACCGAATGCCGAGCACTGGGAGTCGAGTCCCTGCTTTTCCGCCCTTTCCTCCAGTCCTGCTTCATCTGCCGTTTCCTCTCCCCAGCTGCCCATTCCAGGGTGTGCTCAGAGGAATGAAAGCAGAACCAACACATCTGGAGAAGGGCAGCCATTTGGCCCAGGCGGGGGTGGGTGTGAAAAAAGCGGTGGCAGATGCCATCGGGGAAGGAGGCAGGACTGGGGAGAGGGGTCTGCGTTCTCGCCCAGGGCCCCGGCCAGTTCTGGTGCAGCCCAAACTTTTTTTTTAAAGGGTCAGGGAGTAAATATTTTCAGCTTTGTGGGCCATATGATCTCTGCCAAAACTACTCAGTTCTGCCATTGTAGTGTGAGAGTGGCCATAGACGATACGTAAACAAACGAGCATGGCTGTTTTCCAATGAAACTTTATTTACAAAAACAGGTGGTGAGTGGATTTGGCCAACATGCTTATTCTAATCTTAAGGATGTTAGACTTTATCCTTTGGGCCAAAAGCAGTCACTGGAGGTTTTCATTTGATTTTCAATTTGTGTACTAACTTTGTATTCAGCCACCTTGCCAAACTCGTTTATGACATATAATGATTTATCTGTAGATTCTTCTGGATATTCTGTGACACATTCCTGATACTTACCAAGTAATGACAATATTATCTCTTAGTTTCCAATACTTACACCTTTTATTTCTTTTCCTTACCTTATTGCTTTGGCCAGGATCCATCATGATTGGATTTGCATTTTGAGATGATCATTCTGGCTTCAGAGGAGAAGGTGGAAGGTGGGATGGAGAGAGATGGAGGAAGGAGATTCCAATAGGGGGAGAATGAAATGACTTCTGCCCCAGGCCAGAGACCTCCTAGTTCCAAAGGCTCAGCAAACACAAGTCCTCCCTGGCAGGTGGGCACCTGGACTGCAGGTGCGAATGTGACTCTCCCTTCCCTCCACTCCCTGCAGACCGGGGACGCTGCTCCATGGGCCAGTGTGTGTGCGAGCTCGGCTGGACGGGCCCGAGCTGTGACTGCCCTCTGAGCAACGCCACCTGCATTGACAGCAATGGGGTAGGCTGGGCATGGGGCAGGCAGGGCAGGGTGGCAGAGGGGTCCCATTAGGGCCACTCTCCTGGGAGGGGGGGATGTATCTGATGGAGAGAGGAGAGGGGGGCACAGCTGGCTCACTGGTGCCTCCTCCCACCCAGGGCATCTGCAATGGGCGTGGCCACTGTGAGTGTGGACGCTGCCATTGCAACCAGCAGTCACTCTACACGGATACCACCTGCGAAATCAACTACTCAGCAGTGAGGCAGGGCTTGCTGGGGGGTGTGGGCAGGGGAACCCGGGGCAGAGGGCAGGAGGGGGCTGAGCATGGTGCTATAAGAGTGCCTGTCGGCCCCTTCCTCTCCACCCCCCAGATCCGCCTGGGCCTCTGCGAGGACTTGCGTTCCTGCGTGCAGTGCCAGGCCTGGGGCACCGGTGAAAAGAAGGGGCGCACGTGCGAGGAGTGCAGCTTCAAGGTCAAGATGGTGGACGAGCTTAAGAGAGGTATGGGGAGGGGCCCAAGCACAAGGGGGTGGTGCCAATAGGCTGGGCAGTGGGCTCACAACCTGAGGAGAGGTCATGTTGTCTGGACAGAGGTTCCAAAGCTGGGCAGGGGGGACAGAACCCAGGCAGGGACCATAGTTTGACCAGAGCGAGCAAAGAGTCTAGGGAAGAGGCACACAGCTTGGTCGGGGGCAGCTAGCTGGGCAGTGGCACATAATCGGGCAGGGTCCAAGCCCCTCTCCTCCAAGCCCAATAGATTGTCTCAATGCCAAGCCCTGGGGGATGCCCACTGCAGGGCAGCGGGGACATGCGTGTGGCCTCTGATGCCCCTGGGGCCAAGCACCAACCACTGCCCTCACTCTGGGTCTCAGCCACCGAGGCACCAGGGCAGGGAGCCCCCAAACCTTGCCCTATCCCTAGGCCTCTTCCCTGGGGTGGAGCCTCGGGCCTGGCAGAGGTACGAGGGCAGGTCCCAGAGTGGGTGGGATGAAGGGGGTGCCTGGGGTGCCTGCTGACCCTCTGCACTGCAGCGGAGGAGGTGGTGGAGTACTGCTCCTTCCGGGACGAGGATGACGACTGCACCTACAGCTACACCGTGGAGGGCGATGGCACTCCCGGGCCGAATAGCACCGTCCTGGTGCACAGGAAGAAGGGTGAGCTGGGGGCTGGGTGGGTGTGGGGGGGCGGCCGCGGGCCCTGCCGGGGGCCATGGGCACCGCCTCCCTCCTGCCTTCCCTGCAGACTGCCCGCCCGCCTCCTTCTGGTGGCTCATCCCCCTGCTCATCTGCCTCCTGCCGCTCCTGGCACTGCTGCTGCTACTCTGCTGGAAGTTCTGCGCCTGCTGCCAGGTTGGCACCCACGGCTGCCCAGGCCCCACTCAGGGCCACCTCCCAGGGCCAACTCCTCCAAGGTCCCCATCCCCCATGGTCATCACCCCCAGGGTCCCCATCCCTAGGGTCCCACCCTCAGAGTCCCACCCCCAGGGTCCCCATCCCCCATGGTCCCACCTCCGTGGTCCTCACCCCCAGAGTCCCCACCCCTATGGCTTCCTGCCCTGGGGCTGCAACCTGTGGAGCCAGATTGCTCAGACTCTGGTCCCAGCTGTGTGACCCTGGGCAAGTTCCTTATCTGTAAAATGGGGACAGTGCATCTGATCTCATGGAGGGAAGATGAGCTCACTTATGCAAAGTGCTCAGAAAGGGACCGGCCTGCGGGAAGTGCCGGGTTAAGCCTGGCCCATCCCCAGCCCCTCTCCTGGGCCTGGCTCCTAAAGACCCCTGTCCCTGCTAGCCAGCCCCCTAAGGGAGGATCTGCCCCTTCCTAGTCCTTGGCCTTGGGTGTGAGGGCAGGCGGGGGGCAGAGCAGAGAAAAAGCAGCTGAGGGGCACAGATGTGGCCCAGGAATCCCCGATGCTAGTGGGGCCCTTGGTGCCCTGTTCCCAGCACACCCCTGCTGCTCTGTGCAGCCTGCGGCCCAGCTCTCAGGGCGACCCCTGCAAAGTGCCCCGGGACACAGGCGAGAGGAAGTGCCCTGCCTGCCAGGAGTGGACAGTCTCACTGGGGAGAACAGACGAGAAACAGGAAAGCATAGATGATGGCCTAGGGTGGAACAAAGAATTGCAGGGGTGACCTCCAGTTTTGTCGTTTGTTAGCAATGTTAACAGAGAAAAAGAGTCGTGCGGTCAAATGCGTTTGGCAAACAGGCTTCTCTGCAGGACTTCTCAGAGCCTTTAGTGTAGGGGTATGCATCGAGACACTGTAGGAGGGGCCTGGGGGGTGAATGCAGTGACCACAAACTTTACAGAACCTCTAGCAGGACCAGGGTTCCATAGCACAAACTTTCAGAACCATTGTCCCCTCTCCCCCTGTACCCATCCTGTGTACCCCACACTTAGACCCCTGCCACTTGGGTATCCGGGGAAGGCCCTGTCACCCCTCTGGAACATTGGCCTGAAGTGGGGGTGGGGCCCTCACCTGCACCCACCTTGTCTCCTAGGCCTGCCTGGCACTTCTTCCTTGTTGCAACCGAGGTACAAAGCTGGCATCTGGCAGGGGCAGTGGGTTTCTCTCCCCAGCTGGGGTGGTGGGGATGTGGGGGCCGGGCCTGGGACAGCGGAAGCGGGAGGCCTGGGGATCCCACCCACATGGGGTGGGTCTCGGGAGGGGCCGGTGCTGAGGACCCTGCCCCGCAGGCCACATGGTGGGCTTCAAGGAAGACCACTACATGCTGCGGGAGAACCTGATGGCCTCGGACCACCTGGACACGCCCCTGCTGCGCAGCGGGAACCTCAAGGGGCGGGACACGGTCCGCTGGAAGATCACCAACAACGTGCAGCGGCCCGGCTTTGCCAGCCATGTCGCCAGCACCAACGCCCCGGAGCTGGGTGAGGGGGTGCCACTGCAGCTCCTGGCCGGGTCTTTGGGGGTCTGGGGCTCACCCACTGCTGCTCCCAGGCCCGGGATCACACCACTCCCATTTCCACCGGTCACTGAGCTCACACACTAGCCTCAGGGCTCGTTGTGCCAGGCCTGCTGCCCCCCTTGTCCCGCAGCCCCAGCCTGGCTCTGGGGGGGGGGGCCTCTGCAGAGCCAGTCATGCCAGCGGCTAATGACACCCACCCCCACTTCCTGCCTGCCCCCAGTGCCCTACGGGCTGTCCTTGCGCCTCACCCGCCTCTGCACCGAGAACCTGCTCAAGCCTGACACCCGAGAATGCCAACAGCTGCGCCAGGAGGTGGAGGACAATGTAAGGCCGGAGAAGCTGGGCTCAGTGGGCAGGCAGGAGGGACAAAGGGAAAGTGGCAGTGCAACCCAGACTTTGCTAGTTAAGAATGGGGTCTCCTTGGACTTGAGGGTCACCATAGCATCTGTGATCCATGAGAACATTCTAGAGAGGGTGGAGCATCAGAGCCGGGGTCGTGGGTCTCAGGGTGTGGCCCTGTGGGCATCTCCCAGCCAGCCTGAGAGGTGCTCCCAGCCTGCATGGCTTGGGGTAGAGCCCACCTGGGTCCCCATGGGCCCCCCCAGGCCTGGAGGGGTCACCAGGGAGCAGCCTGGCCCTGGGGGCTCAACCTCACGGCCCTCCCCTGCCCTGGCAGCTGAACGAGGTATACAGACAGATCCCAGGTGTGCACAAGCTCCAGCAGACTAAATTCCGGTGAGTTCTAGGGTGAGAAGGTGGCAGCCTGGCTGGGCTGAGCTGGCCAGCCCCAAACCCGGGAGCCGGGTTCCCAGGGGTGGGCAGGTGGATAGGTGGGGGGCAGCACACATGGCTGACTCCTGGAGCTTATGTCCAAGGCAGATCGTGTCTCCACCATAGCCCTCGCCCCTGCCCAGGCACCTCCCGACTCACGGTCCCTTATTTTCCCCACAGGCAGCAGCCCAACGCCGGGAAAAAGTGAGTGGAAGCCCCAGCCCCTGCCCCGTCTGCCCCCAGCTCCCTCTCCGTCCGGTAGGAAGGGAGGGCTGTGTGTCCGTCAGGGATGAGGGCCTTCATTTGTTCCTTTATTCAACCACCACTAATGAGAGGCCCTGACCACAAGCTGGCTGCTGGGCTGGAATAAGCAGGACGCTGGGAACCAAACATGCCCACCATGGTGCCCCCCAACACACCAAGCTGAGCCCAGGGCCCAGCTCCGTCCCTCCTCCTGGGTACTTCACAATACCAAGCAGATGGAGCAGCAGGGACCCCCCTCTTTCCCCAGTCCCAGCCCCGAGCCCCAGCCCTTTGCGGGGGAAGGCAGTGTAGGAGGACAGAACAGTGGGGGGATAGGCTGCAGCTCTCTCCCACCGAGTGCTTCACCGTGAGGAACTGAGTGTAATTCTAAGGGCTTTACAGGCGTGTATTGTCTTATCCGACTTCGTGTCCACCTGGGAGGTTGGTATTGTTGCTTACCCCTGTTTCACTGGCGAGGAAACTGAGGCTCAGAGAGGTTAAGTAACTCACCCAAGGTGATTCAGCTCTCAAAAAATGGAGCTGGGATTGGATGCCTGGCCCTCTGACTCCAGTGTCCACAGCCTAGTGTCTTGCTTCCTGCACCCTAGGCTTGCATCCCCAGCCCTTCTGGGGGGAGGTGGGCAGAGGTTAGCCCCCTTTCATGGACGGGGACCCTGAGGCTCAGGGAGGTGCCCGGGCTGTGCCTGGGTTGCAGGATGAGGGTGCACTGAAGCCCCTGTGCTATTTGCTGCACCCCCTGCCCCATCCACTGATGGGAGCACACAGGCAGGAGGGGTGGGTGGGCCAGCCTGACACCCCCCGCCTGTCCCTCCACCCCAGGCAGGACCACACCATCGTGGACACGACGCTGACGGCTCCCCGCTCGGCCAAGCAGGCCCTGCTGAAGCTGACAGAGAAGCAGGTGGGGCAGGGGGCCTTCCACGAGCTCAAGGTGTCCCCGGGCTACTACACCTTCACCGCTGACCAGGGTAGGTGGGCAGGCTGCCCGCATCCCCCTCGCACCCCTGCCCCTGCCCCACATCTGACCATCCACCTCTCCCACCCCCAGATGCCCGGGGCATGGTGGAGTTCCAGGAGGGCGTGGAGCTGGTGGACGTGCGGGTGCCCCTCTTTATCCGGCCTGAGGATGACGACGAGAAGCAGCTGCTGGTGGAGGCCATCGACGTGCCCACGGGCACCGCCACCCTGGGTCGCCGCCTGGTGAACGTCACCATCCTCAGGGAGCAAGGTTGGTTAGGGCAGGGGGGCCACGGGGACTGGGGGGGGACTCGGGAGTGGGGGGCTTGCTCCTCCTTCTAGTACCGAGGGGAGGTGGGACCTGGTTGTGTGGCCTGGGGAAGTCACTTGACTTCTGTGAGCCTTGGTTTTCCCATCCACAAAATGGGTCTCAGGCTCATGTAGGAGTCGGGTTGGCAAATCTCTCTGTGCAGGGAGTGCCTGGCATGCTGTAAGGCCTCTGCAAGCGGGAGCTTCTGTTAAATCATCGCGAAGTCAGGCCCTCGTGCAGCCCCCCACATCCCTCCCATTGGTCCCCTCTCCCTCGTGGCCTTGCTGGACTTGGGGAACCAGATGGTTTCCCCAGGATGCCAGGACAGCAGAGCAGGAAAGGAACTGGGGGTTCATTTCATCTGAGCCCCTCTTGGACAAATGAAGAAATGGGGGGCCTGGAGGGGGAGGGACTGGGCAAGACATGGCACCATCAACCCCCACATTGCCTTCCCTGCCTGCTCCGCTGGGGACCCCGAGTCGCTGGGGACAGTCCTCCCAGTGTCTGGATGGCCCTCTTGGGCTCTGACTCCCCCTCCCTGCTCCGCAGGACACACAGGGCACCTTTTGTCCTGCTCTGTCCCCAGCCCTCAGCCCCAGGCCTCATCTTTGGTCCTGCCCCTGTGTCGCCTCCTTTCTCTGCTCTGACCCTCCCAGGCTGTCTGAGGGACACTGTGTTCCAACCCCCTCAGCTTTTTCTGGAAGAATTTTGCATCCTTGTCCTCTGCCTTCCCCAGGGGGAGGTGGGGTGCAGGGGACAAGCAGGCTCCAGGAGGCTGGGCTGGGCCCAAGAGCCAGGACCCCCTGACTGGTGCCGGGACCCCCGCAGCCAGTGGGGTAGTATCGTTTGAGCAGCCCGAGTACACCGTCAGCCGCGGGGAGCAAGTGGCCCGCATCCCCGTCGTGCGGCACATCCTGGAAAATGGCAAGTCCCAGGTCTCCTACCGCACACAGGACAACACAGCACAGGGCAACCGGGTAAGGCTCATCCCAGGGCTGGGGGCTATGGCCCAGGGGCCTGGTGGGCAAGCCACCCAGATGTCGGCGGTGGGGAGGACAGGGGAGCCGCCTGAGTCCCTGGACGCTGCTGGTGGCCCTGGGCTGGCCTCCCTAGGACGAGCCCACGTGTGCCACCGCCCTGTTGCATGACTGTCTCACTCACGGAGTCCCTTAAGGGGTGCTAGCCAGTGATCCCCCAGGAGTAGCCGTCACTTCCAGGGACTCAGGCTGGGGGTGGGGGACCTTTTTCCTTCTTGATGGGCCAGAGACGTGCCCAGAACCTTCCTGTCCCCCCTCCAACAACCCAGGATCCCCCAGTGCAGCACAGCCCTTCAGACAGAAATGGACCCTCCCCTCTGCCCCAGTCTTGGGGTCTTTGAGCTTCTTGAGCTGGGAAGGTGGCCCCAAGTCCCCGGGGCCTTCACTGCCAGGCAGGCCCTTTCCTGGGCCCGCAGCAGGGGCAGCCCCTCCGGAAACAGCCAATCCCAGCTGGTGCGTGTTCGGTTTGGTTTCTTTAAAAGAACACTTACTGTCAACATTTAGAAACTAGAAATGTACATATCAAAAATTCTCCCCAAAAGTAACAAATTCTAGCCTCACTGGGCCCTGCAGGCCCCTTTGGCAAACATCACAGGGGAGTGGAGACCCCGGGGCCCCTTCAGGCGGGCGTCCTACGTGTCAGCCCTGCCCGGTTCTCCCTTACTTCTTTATATCAGTAGGAACGTGTCTTATCCCTCCTCCAACGTTCCCAATAAATTCCAAAGAATTTGTATGTCCATCAGTTTCACTGGCTATGTTACATGGTACAAGAGATTCTGGCTACCATGTTAGGCTCTCGTAAAAATACTCGGATAGTAGGTATTTTCAAACATTTTTATTATTTCCCAACTTTTTATTTGGAAAAAGTACAAACCTACAGCAAAGTTGAAAGGCTAATCAAATAAGCTCCCATTTACTCTTTACATAGATTCACCAATCGTTAATATTTGCTTTCTCTCTGTCAGCATACAAGGAGAGAGAGTTGTGTTTCCGGGGGTTTGTTTCTTTGTTTTCTACTATTTCAAAGTAAGCAGCAGACATCATGACACAGTGAACCCCAAATATATCTGCAGGTGCCTCCTAAGGACTTTCTACGCAATTCAACACAATTACCCAGCTTACGACACTCCCCATGGATTATACTAGTACCCAGTAACCAGTCCACATGCAGATTGCCGCATGTTCTGATGTCCCAGGAATGTCCTTTGTAGCATCTTTAGTCCCCTTTCCTCTAGAACAGTTCCCCGGCTTTGTCTTTCGTGGCATTGACAGTTTTGAAGAGTCCAGCCAGTTGTCTTGCAGGACAACTCCGACTTTTCCTTAGGCTTCCTGGGTTAGGTGACTGAGTTTCCCCGTGGGCCTGGCTGGGAATGGAAATAGGTTGGTTTGAAGCGCCACCTGGTGGTCGCATGTGAGAGGGACTCTCCCCCCACCCCCACCCCCACCTCTGGCTGCAGACAGGCAATCCAAAGGACACACACACCTGCACACATACATAGCACCCACATACACACTCATCCTGGGAAGCAGATGAGGCTTGCAAAGCTTAGCTCCTCCGGGGCACACGGGGCTGAGTGCCTGCCTGCGTGTGGGACTCTGCGGTGTGTCCCTGTCTCTGTCTGCCTCGCTTCAAATCCTGCCTCCACCACAACTACCTGTGTGAATTTGGGCATTCTGCTTAATCTCTCTGAGCCTCCATTTCCTCAACCATAAAATGAAGACAATGATATCATCTACCTCCCACTGCTGTGAGGATTTAATGAGTTAATATTTGTACCGTGCTTGGTGCCCTGGAGGTGCTACATTAACATGACCCATTTTGTGTCCAAGTGTGATGGTCCCTGGGTGGTTTCTGCAGCTTCCGTGGGTTTGGGGTGGAGTGTGCAGCCATGAGCATGAGTGTTCCCCTGGAAGGCTCTAATTTCTGAGTTGCTGTGTCCTCTGGCTCTGACCTTGACCCCTTCCTCCTCCCAGCACTATGTCCCTGTGGAAGGTGACCTGCTGTTTTACCCTGGGGAGACTTGGAAGGAGCTGCAAGTGAAGCTACTGGAGCTGCAAGAGATAGACTCCCTCCTGCGTGGCCGCCAGACGCACCGCTTCTACATCCAGCTCAGCAACCCCAAGTTCGGGGCCCGCCTGGGCCAGCCCCACTCTGCCACCGTCATCATCGGGGACCGAGGTAAGCAAAACTGGGGGCAACTTAGGCAGGTGGGGAACGAGGGCCGGGGCCCTCTGAATTAGGGCAGCCAGATTTTGCAAATAAAAATACAGGATGCCATCTAAGTATATCCCAAATATTGCATGGAATGTACTTATACTAAAAAAAGTGTTGACAGCCTGAAATTCATATATTCATATATGTTCCTGTATGTCATCTGGCAACTCTCCTCTCAGCCAGGAGGCCGGGCTCCTGCTGGGGCCTTGAGTTCTGCCATTAGGCTTTATCCTTTTGATTGCAGCCTCAGGTCCAATTAAAATATGGGTGTTCCCGGAAGAGGTGACACCATTATCTCTCATCAGTCCTTTGCCCCGGGTATGAAGGTGTCAGTGAGCCCACCCCTGGGAGGACTTGGAGGGGTGGCTAGTGTGCTTGTGTGAAACATTGCCAAGGGGCAGGCGAATCCCCTCCTCCATTCCACCAAGCTTGGCGTGATGCCCACCAGCACCTGGAGACCCCGGGGTGCAGGGGGAGGGAGCTTGGGCGTGTAGCCAAGGCTCTAGCGCTCCCTGGTGGTGAAGGAGGGATCCCATCCCCATCCTTGGGTTTTCTGAGCTGGTTGCCTCCACTATAGATGAAGTGGACCGGAACTTAGTGGGCCAGACCCTGTCATCGCCCTCAGTCCCTGGTGAACTGGGTGCCCCACAGAACCCCAATGCCAAGGCCGCCGGGTCCCGGAAGATCCACTTCAACTGGCTGCCCCCTCCTGGCAAGCCGATGGGGTACAAGGTGAGGTGGGGGGTGAATGTGGAGCTGGGGTGGTGGACAGCCTGAGGCCAGAGAGCCCCCCAAAAGGGGGGGGCCTGCTTGAGCACAAGTGGACTGACGGGACCCCCTTCTGTGCCCAGGGAAGACAAGCTCCATCCCTGAGTGTTTCAGCCTTCCCCCCTCCATCCAGAATGCAGCACCTCTCCCGGCCCCAGAGTACCCCCCACCCCTGCCACAGCCCTGCTGTGTGAACGCAGCAAGGCACCCACCCTCTCGGAGCCTGGGTGTCCCCCCTGTGCAATGGGGACCCTGAGGGTGCTCCCCACTGACTATCCCTCTCCTGGGAGCAGGTGAAGTACTGGATCCAGGGTGACCCCGAGTCCGAAGCCTGGCTGCTCGACAGCAAAGTGCCCTCGGTGGAGCTCACCAACCTGTACCCGTACTGTGACTATGAGATGAAGGTTTGTGCCTACTGGCCGCAGGGTGAGGGCCCCTCCAGCGCCCTGGTGTCCTGCCGCACCCACGAGGAAGGTGAGCTGTGCCCGGCCCCCGGCAGCCTGTGCCATGCCCTTCCCTCCCTGCCTCCCGGAACGCAGCCCCTGGCTTGGCCACTGACAGCTCTCCCCCTGCCCTCCCTCCAGTACCCAGCGAGCCGGGGCGTCTGGCCTTCAACGTTGTCTCCTCCACGGTGACCCAGCTGAGCTGGGCCGAGCCGGCCGAGACCAACGGCAAGATCACGGCCTATGAGGTCTGCTACGGCCTGGTCAACGAGGACAACCGTAAGGCCTGGGAGCCCTCCTGCCCACCCCAAGGGACAGCAGCCAAGGGGTGGGAGGGAGGCCCGGGGCTCTGTCTGGGCCCCTCCCGGATCTGCAGTGAAGGACACTAGGAGTCCATATCCTGGGCAGTGGATAAACCAGACACTTCCTTAGGTTTATATCCGATTTGGGCTGGGTCGCATTCTGAGGCCACGGTGGGGCCAGGAGCAAAGCCTGGGATTCAGTGGGCCACAGGTCCAGGGCACGTCCCATGCAGGGAACCAGAGTGGCTCATTTTTGCATGCTCTTGAGGCCAGCGGAGGGTTGCCAGCATTAGCCAGTAAATATGTAGGATGTCCTGAATTTCAGATAAACAACAAATTATTTTTTAGTATGACTCATGCAATCTTTTAACTGGCAACCCTAGGCCAGGGCACCCAACACAGCTGTTATTTCTTCCCAGTTCTGGAAGGGAGGGAAGGGTGGGCGATCCCTGCTGACTGTCGAGATGAGAAAGTGTTAGAAATCAGTCCTGCCTCCCCTCTGGTGCAGGGACCTCCTCCTCATACCCTCCCTTTGCTTGCCCCAGTGACGGGGAGCTCACCACCTCCAAGTGACCTGGACCCTCCAGTGGGTCAAGTACACTCTTATTTTTTTTTTTAACTTTTTATTTTGACATCACTTCAAACTTATAGGAAAGTTACAAAACTAATACAGAAACAATGCATAGAATGCTATCATACCCCTACCACCCAGATACCCAGATTTCCCAATTAGTAGCATTTTCCCACGTTATATCATTTTATCTATCCATCTACCTATCTATCTATTTTCCAAACATTTGAGAGTACATTGCGTACATCTTCCCCCTTGAACACTTAATCTTTCATGTACATTTTCCAGCTCACTCTTGAGGAGAGTCCAGGCCTGCTCCTAGCACTCTTGGGGTGACCCAACAGGGCATGGGGCAGTGGGGTGGCTCTGGGCACCCGGCATCTGGGGCGGGGCGGGGAGCTTCCTCGCTGCTGTTCAATAACTAGGCAGAGCAAGCACCCACCTTCTCAGCAGCTGCATCACGCCCTTGGCTTTTGCCGAGTTTACAATGATCTGATCCACCGGGGACCACTGGTGGGAAGTTTCCTCCGACCCCCATATTTTCATACAGACATAATCTGTGAGTTTCTTTAATCCCAGGAGTGTCACATCCTGTGAGATCCCCTGTGATGGCTTCAGCCTCCAAGGGCCTGGGCTGTGCCATGGAATGTGCCCGGCAGCCCCCAGCCCGAGGGCTTCTGCAGTTTGGCTTGCAGCCCTCTTCTCATCACCCCACCAGCTGTCAGAGGCGAGGAGGATGGGTCGGGGCAGCTCCCACCTCCCCACAGGGTATTAAAGACCCACCAACCAACTCTTTCTGAGCACAGTTGCTTGCTCAGTTGTCACTTTCCAAAACTCTTTTGGACCTATTTTGGAAACTGGGAGGTTTCCTGGTCTCCATTCTTTGGTCCCAGTTGTCTCTGGACTCCCAGAAGTCTTCCAGCATAGCTGGCCCCGCCTTGTCGTGCCTGGGCCTAACTCGCTTGTGCACCGGGGACTCTTCCTCTGTTCTCCCATGGCTGTGTGTCTGCCCTTCCATGTGTGAGCTCCCAGCGGGAGTCAGGCAGAGCTGCTGGGCCTTTGTCCTCTGCTAACATGACATCTGCCAGCCCTCCAGAAACCTGTTCTTCTTGCATCAATTGGCACTAACCTCCACCCCTTCCCCTGCCACTTTGAGCTTTCATGAGACTCAGTTGGTCCTGAATTTTAGCCTCCCTGAGCTCACTCCTCTGCCCCCATCCTTGCACCATGTGACCTCAGTCTTCCATGGCTACGGCACCTCGAGGGTGGCTGCAGCTTGTGTTCCGATGCCTCTGCCTTTTCTTCCTCAATAGAATCACCTGGGATTTGGCTGTGGACAGGGAGGCATAGGTGGGGAAAATGTCACCCTCGGGAGCACCCATGTCTCATGAGCAAGCCTCACCTGGAGGCAATTTGGACACAGACCGTTGACTGGTCGGCAGAGGCTGGCCAGAGTTTAGTCCTGGCTCTGCCAGGCCTTGCTTGGTGATGTGCTCTTTAGCGAGGTGGTGGCACTTGTCTAATCCAGCCATGCCTAGGCTCATGGTGCAGGTCAGTGGAGGCCACACTGCCATGTTCCGCATACCCTCTGGTTGTGGTTCAGGGGCTGCAGGACAGTCCTGCTGTGTCGGAGGCAGCTCTGGAACCAGGGTTACCCCTCTGAAGCTGCCTCCCTGCCCCAGGACCCATCGGGCCCATGAAGAAGGTGCTTGTGGACAGCCCCAAGAAGCGGATGCTGCTCATCGAGAACCTGCGGGAGTCCCAGCCCTACCGCTACACCGTGAAGGCGCGCAATGGGGCAGGCTGGGGGCCTGAGCGGGAGGCCATCATCAACCTGGCCACCCAGCCCAAGCGGCCCATGTCCAGTGAGTGGAGGATGGGGAGGCGTGGGGCACACAGGGGAGGACAGGAGGCTGCTGCTAGAGCCCTGGCTCACCCCCTCCCACCCCCCGCAGTCCCCATCATCCCAGACATCCCCATCGTGGACGCCCAGGGAGGGGAGGACTATGACAGCTTCCTCATGTACAGCAATGACGTTCTACGCTCCCCGGCTGGCAGCCAGAGGCCCAGTGTCTCCGACGACACTGGTGAGTGCACCTGGGACCTGGATAGGGGTGGGCTGTCACAAGTTGGCAGCTCCGTGCTGGCACTAGGTACACAGCAGGTACTGAGGAGTCATGGCCCTGTGCAGGTGTGTGCACATCTGTGCTTGGGGGAGGTGCACAGGGGCCCACGCAAATATGTGGGAGTTCATGCACACGGGACCACATGCAAACACAGCTGTGCAGCTCCAGGTTTCAGCAGCTGTGCCTTAGAGAGACAAGATGCACACAGCATGTCCTGAGGAAGAGGCAGGCTCAGCCATGTGCCATGGGGCAGTGCCCTCCCTCACCCCCAGGACTCTACTTGAGTCTCCCCATGACGTGGTGGAAAGAACCCTTGGCTGGGCCTCCTGAGTGCCCAAGGCGAGGTCTGGCCCCACTTTGGGACTTCGGGTGACCTCTGAGCTTCATTTTCTGATCCATAAAATTAGATGCCAATCACAAGATGCCATGAGTCAAAATCCTTTGGGGCTCGTTTGTCGTCTGTATTTTCCTCCATCCCTGCCTCAGGCCCCCCAGGGAAAACACCCTTGCCTCCCCCCACCCCCCATGGGGCTGAGCTGGGAACCATCTTGAGGGTCTGAGGTAAAGCAGCTCTGCTCCTTACTCCATCCTAAACCTGTGAAGCCCTCCTTGTCTTCTAGAACTGTCCCTGGGAGGCAGGTAGGAGAGGGGTCACCCTTGCCACTGTAGAAAGAAACTGAGGCTCAGAGCGGCTAAGCGACTTAAGGGAGACACCATGGCCGGCGAGTGGCAGAGCCAGGGCTACCACGGGTCTCCTGGCTGGCCCGGGGGCTCTCCTCCGCGCCCCACGGCAGCTCACCCGCTGCGGGCCGGCTGCCTCTCCCCGCCTCCGGAAGGAGGAACCCCGCCGCAGTGCTCCCCGCCGACCCCGGCACCTGGATCCCAGAGCAGAGAGCCGGAGAACGGGCTCCCGCCGCGGCGCGCCCGCCGGCCCCACCTCGCGCAGCGCCTCGCGCCCCCGGCGGTGCCAATGCGGCCCTTCGTTGTTCCCAAGGCGGCGGCTGGAAGTTCGAGCCCCTGCTGGGGGAGGAGCTGGACCTGCGGAGCGTCACATGGCGGCTGCCCCCGGAGCTCATCCCGCGCCTGTCGGCCAGCAGCGGGCGCTCCTCCGAGGCCGCCGAGGCGCCCCTCGGGCCCCAGGACGACGGCGGGGCGGGGGGCGCGGGGGGCGCGGGCGGGGAAGGCGGCAGCCTGCCCCTCGGTGGGGCGCCGAGACCTCCCAGAGGTGACGGACTCTCTCCCCTGCCGTCCCACGACCCGCGCGCACTTAGGCGCCCTCGGTGCCCGCGTTGGCGCTGCCCCAGAAACAGCCAGAGCCCCCCGCCTTCAGGCGGCCCAGTGTGGCGCCCTGCGCGGCCAGGGGCTGTGCATTTTGCCAGGCTGTACTTAGGCCAGGGCCCCCGGGAGGGAAGGTACTCCCGGGAACTTCCAGGCTACAGCCTGTCCCGTGGGGCTCCGGGGTGGCCCCAGGCCGGCCAGGTGACCCTCCGCTCTCCCCCTGCAGAGCACCTGGTGAACGGGCGGATGGACTTTGCCTTCCCGGGCAGCGCCAACTCCCTGCACAGGATGACGGTGGGCAACGTCGCCTACGGCACCCACCTGAGCCCGCAGCTGCCCCACCGCGGGCTGAGCGCGTCCTCCACCCTCACGCGGGACTACCACTCGCTGACCCGCACGGAGCGCTCGCAGACGCTGCCCAGGGACTACTCCACGCTCACCTCCCTCTCCTCCCACGGTGAGCACGCCCGCCGCCAGCCCTCTTCCCTTCTGGCTCTGCCCCGGGGGCTCCCCGCTGCTCCTCCCCCAGCACCCCCACCTCCCTCACTCCGGTTTTGTCCTGCCCTAGGCCTCCCTCCCATCTGGGAAGACGGGAGGAGCAGGCTTCCGCTGTCCTGGACCCTGGGGGCCCGCTGGCGGGCCCAGGTGGAGGGGCTGCCCCGCTCCGGGGGCTCACAGGACTCTATAACCCTGGCTGGGCAGCCAACAGTGCCCTCCTGGGCCCCAGGTAGTGCGGGGTGGCCTCCCTGCACCTCCACAGCTGCCGTGCTCCATGTCATCCATTCACCCACTGCACTCGCCGCCTGTGGCCACCATCACTGCCTCCATTCCATCCACAGGACCTAATCCCCTGCAGCCCACCCCCATCAGTGCTGATGCCTAATGCAGGGGCTGCCCTTCTGGGAGTGCCGGGCTGGGACAGGGGCAGGAGGGGCCAGGCCAGCCAAGGGGGCAGGGGCGGGGGGCTGGCAGACTCAGGGTGTCCGCCCTTTCGGCACAAGCAGGGCCCACACCCACCAAGACACGTGGGAGGTGCTGGGGCCTGGACATGGTGTTGCAAGATGAGTGCGCCACCCAGCCAGGGGTGTAGATGTGCCAGCTGTGAGGGGGCTTAGGGGGTACAACTGTGACTCCCACTGAGACCCTTAGCGCAGCCCCTGCCTCAGGGGCTGACGGTGGCCTCCTGTCTCCAGACTCGCGCTTGGCTGCAGGTGTGCCCAACACACCCACCCGTCTGGTGTTCTCAGCCCTGGGACCCACGTCGCTGAAAGTGAGCTGGCAGGAGCCGCAGTGCGAGCAGGCACTGCAGGGCTACAGTGTGGAGTACCAGCTGCTCAATGGCGGTGAGGGCATGGGGCCTCGGGTGGTGGGGTGGCCCCACCAGGCCTGACCTCCCCAGACACACAGGGCCACCCCTGGCCGTGTCAGGAACCAACCCAAGTCTCTTGAGCACTAACACCTGTCCGAGAGTCCCTCGTTCCATGCCCCTTGCCCTCTTCCCTGCCTCTTCTCTTCTGAGCCATCTGTCTCCTGGGGCCTCTCTTCAGGTCACCCTCCCCCCCCAAGCTTTGTGTAACAGAGCCCCACTGGCCTGGGGACCTTGGGCCTCTGCTGGCTGGAGATGCCTTTCTGGGAATTAGGCTGTGGCATCTCTCTAGGCCAACTCTCAGTAGCATGACCTGGTGCCCCTGGCCAAGGCACAGGGTTTAGCGATAACACGGGTGGGATATCAGCTCCACTTGTCCCTTGTACAGTGCACAACCTGAGCAACCAACCATACCTGTGGCCTCTAGCCTGGCCCCACCTGGCCCCAAACTATAGCTAGTCTTGGGCCTTGGGGACAGCCTAGGGAAGAAGCAGTGGGCCCAGGGCAGTGGTGGGAGTAACGCAGTTCCACTGTCCACCCCTGCCTGCTTCCCCAGGAGAGCTGCACCGGCTCACCATTCCCCACCCTGGCCAGACATCGGTGGTGGTGGAAGACCTGCTGCCCAACCACTCCTATGTGTTCCGTGTGCGCGCACAGAGCCAGGAGGGGTGGGGCCCGGAGAGGGAAGGCGTCATCACCATCGAGTCGCAGGTGTACCCACAGAGCCCACTCTGTCCCCTGCCAGGTGAGCTGCCCACCCCCATCACCATGGCCACCCCGTTCACACCCACCACCAACCTACCCACCCACGGACACCCTCCCTCTGCTGTCCCCAGGCTCTGCCTTCACCCTGAGCACCCCCAGTGCCCCGGGCCCACTGGTGTTCACGGCCCTGAGCCCAGACTCGCTGCAGCTGAGCTGGGAGCGGCCACGGCGGCCCAACGGAGACATCCTTGGCTACCTCGTGACCTGCGAGATGGCCCACGGAGGAGGTGCTGCCCACTCCAGGGGCAGGGGTGGGCAGGAGCGGGGCATAGGGGGCCACAGAGGCTAAAGGCATCTTCCCTGCCTAGGGCCAGCCACCACATTCCAGGTGGATGGAGACAGTCCCGAGAGCCGGCTGACGGTGCCGGGCCTCAACGAGAACGTGCCCTACAAGTTCAAGGTGCAGGCCAAGACCACGCAGGGCTTTGGGCCTGAGCGTGAGGGGATCATCACCATCGAGTCCCAGGATGGAGGTAGGCGGCCCCGCCCCTGCCCTGGCCCTGGCCTGCTGCACCCTCTGACCCGCTGTCTGCCCACCCCAGGCCCCTTCCCGCAACTGGGCAGCCACGCCGGACTCTTCCAGCACTTGGTGCCGGCCGAGTACAGCAGTCTCACCACCACCACTCACACCAGCAGCACTGAGCCCTTCCTCGGGGGTGAGTCGCGGGCTGGGGTTCCTGGCTCTTCAGGGGAGCCCGGGGCCAAGCAGGGGGAGGGCCAGGGAGTCTGGCAGGGTCCGTCACTGCCTCTTCCCCCCGCAGACGGGCTGACCCTCGGGTCCCAGTGCCTGGAGGCAGGTGGCTCCCTCACCCGGCACGTGACCCAGGAGTTTGTGAGCCAGACGCTGACCACCAGTGGGACCCTCAGCACACAGGTGGACCACCAGTTCTTCCAGACCTGAGACCCCGCCCCCTGCCCTGCAGGGCCCTGGAGCCTGGACGACTCCCAAGTCCCGCCTCTACCCCCCCACCCCACTGCCGTGGCTACTCCATCCTTAGGGCCTCTGGGGAACCAACTCCCCACCCTGTGCTGATCACTCCCTGGGGTGTAACCTCTGGCCACAGAAAAGGGGGCCAATGTCCACTGGGAGGTAGGAAGGGGGCTGAGGTCCTGGAAGACCCTCCTGGCTGTGCCCCCTTCTCTTGGCCCAAACCCTTTGTATCCAAATAGCTGGGACCAGCATGTCCTGCACTTACACACTTTTTGCTACTTTGTGTATTTTTCTGAAAACCAGCAACTGCTCTAAAAAATAAATTTAAAAAGAAAGAAGCACTTAATAAAGGTTTTTGCTACTGCTTGGCTTGGCCCTGTCCATTCTTCTGGGGCCTGAGAGGTGCCAACCAGAGCAGTGGTGCCCTCTGCCACCCACCCTCCCTGCTGCCCAAGCACAGGCCCACCTCTAGGGGCACGCAGATTTCGTGGTCGGAGGCACAAGTTTATTGAGCACCCAGATGTGGGGGGCCGGCGTTGGACACAGAGTAGAGTGGCCTGCAGGCTGGGTGGGCCCTGGGGCAGGTCATAGGTGCAGCACACTGGCTCCGTCGGCGGCTTGGGAGAGGTAGAAGGTGGCGGTGCCACTGTACTGCTCCTGCAGGGGAGGTGAGAGGGGTCTGAGCGACAGCCAGAACCCGGAGCCAGCAGGGATCTGTTCTCAGGCCCAGGAGCACACCCACCTGTATATGCTGCATGGCACGGGAAGCGGCGGCAGCCTCCAGCAGTGTCACCGTGCAGCCACCAAAGCCGCCACCTGTCATGCGGCTGCCATAAACCCCAGGCACGGAGAGTGCAGCCTCTACCAGCTGATCCAGCTCGGGGCAGCTCACCTGGTAGTCATCCCTGTGGAGCGGACAGAATGTAGGGACAGGGCAGAGCTGGGACGGGCCTGTGCCTGGGAGGTGGGGGGTGTCCCTGAGGGCCTCACCTGAGCGAATGGTGGCTCTCCACCATGAGGCGGCCAAAGGCTCTGTAGTCCCCGCGGCTCAGGGCAGCCGCAGCCTGGGCTGTGCGGCGGATCTCACCCACGACATGCTGTGCCCGCCGGAAGCCCTCTTTGCTCACCAGCTCTTTGCCAGCTGGGGAGGAAAAGGCATCAGCACACCCATCTCCTATGGCTGCCTGGCCCCTGCAGATGTCAGCAGTGGCCCTGGCCAGTCACTGGAGAGCACCTTACTGAGCACCTGCTCGGGGAAGGAGTGGGAAGCTGCACAGGGCTGGCGCAGGCCTCCGAGTTGCAGGTAAAACCTTGATCTGGTGGCTAACTTTTCAGAACCTTCTTCCCCTCAACTGTAAAATGGGACGATACCTGCCTCATCCGGGGGACAGTGAGGACCGAAGGCAAGAACCCATGGGAAGCCCCCGTGGGGGGCCTGGTACATAATGGGTGTGCAAGAAACAGAAGCTGAAGCTCCAGGCCCTGTAGGGGCTTCCATGGTGAGTGGGACAGAGTCAAGAGGCCACGGAAGAGTAGGAGGGAGAAGACATTCCGTTTCTGTGTCCACAGAGCCATGCTGGAGCCTCCGAGGGTGGCGGGCTTGCAGGGAGCAGCCCAGGCAAGGAGCAGGGGGCAGGGGAGTCAGCAGGCTGGCCCAAGTGAGCAGGCAGAAGAGGCCAAATCGCTATCAGCAGCTCTGCGAGCCGGGGGGATTTGCTATCTAATCCCATGTAGCAAATTCTGTTTGCTAATTCTGTGACAGCAGCCCAGGGATCCATGAGGGGCCTGATGAGGTGAGGAAGGAAGGGAAGGAGACAGGGGTGGGGGGGGCCTTAAATGGGATGGAGGGGCAATGAGGACTCAGGCATGACGGTGAGGTTTCAAAGAGAGGTGAAAAGGGTACGGAGGTAATAGAAAAGGGGAAGTCAGGAGGCAAAGCCGAGGTGGGGCGGGGTTCCATTTGGGGTCAAGCTATGGGTGTCACCCGGGTGGAAAGCAGGGCTGGAGACCTGGATTCGAGTTTAGTGGACAAAACCTTGGGGGGTAGGGGGGCGGTTTGCTGCACAGGAGGGCTGTAAGCAAGCAGTTCCGCCACTAAGGAGGCCACTGGGTTGCCCAGGTGGGAGGCCCACAGCATCGCAGGATGACAAGGCAAGTGCAGGTAGGCAAGGGTGGAGAGCAACAAGCATCAGGGCCTCTCCCAGGAAGCGAAGCAGGGAGGGAAAGTCACTTTTAGGAGAGGAGGAAACCAAGCATGTTTAAGACAGAAGAGAAGGAGCCAGGCAGAGGGCAGGGAGGAGGGTCAGAGAGGGTGCAGCTGCTGGGGCAGGACTTGGGAGAAGGCAGAGGCAGGCCCCCGAGGAGGGAGAACAGGATGAGGGGAAGAGGGAAGGAGAAAACCTTGGGGCCATCTGCCCAGGACATGGGGGCAGGTGTCAACGGCTGCTCAGGGGAACGTGAAGTCCACACAGGAGGACGAGATGGTCCTTCGGGGCTGGCATATCCCCGAAATGGGCACACCCACACAACCAGGGAGGGCCAAGTCCCAACGTGGCGGCACCGAACGGTGTTGGGAATGTGGCCTCTAGAGCTACTCAGCACTGCCACCCACCTGAGACTCCCCCTCCAAAAAATGAGGATAATACTGGTAACTGCTCTAGGGGGTTGTAAAAGGATCAAATGCAATAAGATTTCTATGACTTTAGAACTTGATGTAGTAACAGAACAAAGTAAATTATGGTGCATTTGTTATGAGGCATCTAAATTATGTAGCATAAAGAAATCATGTTGATGATAAACTTTTTGTGACATACGAAAGAATTCTGATATCATGTTAAGTTAAAAAAAAAAACAAAAGAGGCAGGTGATGCTGCAAATACTCAACTTTGAAAATACAGAAGTTCAAGAAACCACTGGAAGGAAACATGCTAAAATGCTAACAATGGTATCTCCGGATGGTGGCCTTCTAGCTTATTTTCTTCTTTGTACTTTTCTACATCTTCCACAATGGGAAAACAATTCTTTGATTAGAAAAAAAAAAGATAATATTAAGATTTCAAGCGGCCCTGCTGAGGTTGGAGCTCTAGGTTTGCAGTGTTTAGAGGGTGTGGGCAGAGCAAGGCAGAAGGTTCCCGGAGATTAGGGTCAGAGCCATGCCAAGGCCACAGCAGCCCCGGGGTTGCCCAGTCAGCCCTGGGACACAGCACACCCAGTCACTCTCACCCTCAAGCTCTTCCAGCTGCACCTCCCGAAGGCTCTCCTTGCCCAGCGCCCGGGCCACTTCTTCACACTGGCGCCGCCGCAGAGGGTACTCGCTGGAGCCCAGGGAGTGGCGGACGTTGGAGTTGGTGATGAGCACTGCCAGCTTGGGGTCCGACAGCGGCACCAGGCTTGTCTCCAGGGACCTGGGGTGGAATTGGTTGAAGTGGGGGAGAGGCTGACACACACCAGGCCCACCCAGGAGTTCCTGATGAGGAGGTGGGAGGGGTGCAAGGGGAGCCCCTGACCTGCAGTCAATGAGAAGGGCATGGCCTTTCTGCCCCAGAAGGGCGATCAGCTGGTCCATGATGCCACAGGGCACCCCCGCGAAGGTGTGCTCGGCCAGCTGGCACACTTGGGCCCGGGCTGCTACTGTCCCTGAGTCTGCGGCACAGGGTGGGGTGGGATGGGGAGTCTGAGGCCCAGGAGCAGGTTCAAGGGTAGGTGGATAGGAGCAGCAGTAGCTCCAAAGACACTCCAAGGAGATTCCCCACCCCCCTCCCTAAACCACAGTAGGGGAAGGAGGGTTGAGGGGCGGGGGGGTGGGCCTGGGTCCTAGGTGGTACCTGGGCAGAGCTGCTGGAGGAAAGTGTACGTGGCCACTTCCAGGGATGCTGAGCTAGACAGCCCACCCCCCAGGGGCAAAGAGCTGACCACCACTGCGCTGAAGCCAGGAAGGGGGGCAGCTGCAGGAGAAAGAGGAGGTAGTGGTGAGATGGGACTGCCTGGGAGGATGGGCACAGGAAAGACACGTGTCCTGGTATGACAGGAGGTAACTGCCTGGCCAGCTGCTTCCAGGGGATGTGTCTCAACTGTCAAGAGGCCACCATCCTGCTGGGCCAGGGGCCAAGTGGCCCCAATCCTCCCACCCTCTGGGGTTCCTGAAGATCTTCCTAGTTCTTCCCCACCCCCACCGGTTTAGGGCTCTGCAGGCCAACAGGCTGAGGTTTGAACTCTGGCTCCTCCAATTGTGTAATGAGAAGGTTCCGGAGCCTACCAGGGCACTGATTTCTCATCTGTAGGAATGGGAACAGGCCACCCTGCAAGCCTACCCTACGGCGGCCTAGAGGAGCTAAAGAACCAGCATGAACTTGACCAGGGCCTGGGCCCCAGACCTGGGTAGTGCTGAATCACTCCCTTGACATAGTTGGCCCATCGCGGGGTCCCGGGCTCCAGTGACCGCTGGGCGGTGGGCAGTGGGAACTGCAGTCGCCGCGGCTCATCGGCCTCCTCGGAGGTGGTGAGAAGAGAGACGAGCCCGTCCATCCGGGGACTGCCCACCAGCACAGTCACAAGCTCCAGAGCCTGGCAGGAGAGACAAAGAGAATGTAAAGCTTCTCAGGATGGCAGAGAGTTAGGCCCCTCCCGTATCACCGACCCCTGCCAGGTTCTAAGGAATGCAGGGCAGGAGGGTCTGGATCTGGAAAGGGGTGGGCCAAGCTCCACCCAGCCCTGCAGTGACCTTCAGGGCTGAGCTGGCCCTGGGGGCTTTGGCCCCTGACCCCTGGCTTCAAGGGTGGGGCCAGATGCAATGGCCAAGACTTGAACTTGACCCTGAGTGTGAGTTCACAGCTGCGGGGCAACAGGAAGACAGCAAGAGAAAACAATCAGAGGAGCCCTGATGCCTTTCATTTTGGGGTGGCCTGGGATGCCCTGTACCCACAAACTTGTCAAGCTGCCTAGTGGGGTGGAAAGAGCCCGACGCTGGGAGATGGGGGCGTGCCTCTAACCAAAACCCCACCAAGATCTAGCTGGGTGACCCCAGGCAGGTCAGGAGCCCTGTCTGGGCCTCAGCCTCCTACTTCGCGCTGCTCTGTGGTCGGGGTCCCAGGGAAGCCAGAGGACCGGGGCGCCCCACTTCCGCATGTTACATCGGGGAACCGCATTTGGAGGCCGACACGCTCCCAGGTGGATGGCGAGGCCGGGCCACCCAGAGAGGGCGGCTCGAGCGCGGGGGCATCCGCACGCCCTCTTCCAGCCTTTTTCCTCGCCGAGTCCCGGCTTCCCTCCTGCCAACGTGGGAAACGCCCCGTCCCAGGGTCTCGCCCGTACTCAGTGGAGGGAAAAGTTTGGTGCTGCTCGCCCCGACATCCCGCGCGGAGAGAAGGCGCTTGCTACGCCCCTAAGGCCCGAGCGCTGCTCGACGGCCCGGGCACGGGGCAGAGGGCTTCGGAGGGCCCCTCCCCAGCCCCTCACCATGGGCAACACCAGGCCCTGGTTGTAGTCCGTGTGCTCCCCGATGAGGTTGACGCGGCCCGGCGCGGACACGGCCAGCTTGGGCTCGGCCCCGAACTCCGCCCGGAAGGCCCGGCGCGCCTCGGCCAGCAGCTCCCCGACCTGGGGTTGCCTCACAGCAGCCATGACGCCCGCCCTGCAGCGCGCGGCCCGCCTCGGCCAGGCCAAGCGCGGCCCCGTCGGCGCGGGCGGCCCGGGGCGGGGCCAGGGCGGCGGGAGGTGCACATTCCTGCACGCGCCGCCCGCTCGCCAGCCGCCCCCCCCGCGCGCGCGCGCGCACCTCGTGCCCGACGCGGGGCTGAGGGGCGCGAGCGCGGGGCAGGGCGGGGCGGGACCGGTGCCGGCGCCCCCTCTCCCCGACCTCCCCCTCCCAGGGGCGGGGCCAGGCCCGACTCCACCCCCGCTGGGCCCCTCCCTCCTTGATGGGCTAGCTGCGCCCCAGACCCACCCTGGGGGTCAGGTGGCGAGCCGCGAGAGGCGGCAGGAGCAAGCGGGGCTCAAAGGACTTACTGCAGCTACCCACGTGGGTTGAGCTGCTGGTTCCTCTGCCCCAGTCTTGGTGTCGGGGCCATGGCCTCGGGCTCGGAATCGGGCACTTGCCGACTCCTCTCTTGCCAGCCTCCATCCTACACCTTCAGGCTGGCCCCATCCCCTGCCCCGACGCCTGTCCAGCTGCCCATCCTATGTGAAACCTTGGAGCTGTCTGCAGTCCCGGATTGGGATGGAGGGGGCTTTGTGGGGAGTTATGGACAGGAATGTAGATTGGGTTCCGCTCGGGGGGTGCTCAAAGAGTGGGGACCTGCATTCAATACGCAGCTCTGAAAATGCCAAAGAGAAAATATAGGCACATGTGGAAGAATGAAAGTGGACCCCTACCTCACACCATATACAAAAATAAACTCAAAGTGGTTCAAAGACCAAAATAGAAGAACTAACACTATAAAACAGGTGGCTGCTGTGGTCCTCCCTGTAGGATGGGGTTTAGGTATCTCCCCACTTTGGTGCCTGCCCTGGAAGATGCCAAGGTCTTAGCTTGCCCAGGCCACTGAGTCAGTGCTGGCTTCATGCATGGACATGCAAGGATAGCAGATATGTTAGTTGTGTGTCCACAGGAAAGGACAACAGATGGCCTTGATGTTGGCTGGGCTGGTGAGAGCAATGGAAAGGGGCCTTTCCAACAGCTCAAATCCCATAACAGCAAAAAGATGGGAAATACCTTGAGGAGTTAAATATAGAATTACCATATGACCTGACAATTCCATTCCTAGGTGTATACCCGAGAGAACTGAAGACAGGTGCTTAAACACAAACTTCTACAGAAGTTTGTTCCTAGCAGTGTTATTCACAATAGCCCAAAGGGGGGAACATCCCAAGAGTCCATCAATGGGATTCTGGATAAACAAAATGTGGTCTATCCATGCAATGGAATATTATTTGGCCAGAAAAAGGAATGAAGTTCTGATGCATGCTACACATGGATAAATCTTGAAGGAAAGAAGCCAGTCGCAAAAGACCACATATTGTATGATTCCATTCATATACAATGTCCAGTATAAGGGACGAAGTAGATTATAGTAGTTGCTTAGGACTGGGGTGGTGGGAAAATGGTGGTAATAGCTAAAGGGGTTTCTCTTTGCAGTGTGGAAAATGTTCTAAAATTGACTGTGGTGAGGTTTATCCATCTCTGTGACTATAGTAAAAACCATTGAACTGTACACTTTAAGTGGATGAATTGTACCTATGTGAATTATATCCCAATAAAGCTGTTTTTAAAAAGCACACATTGGAATAAAAGCAATTCTGAATTTCAGCTAGTGGCCTCATCATTTTAAGCACTGTCCAGTAAACTATTTTTTGGTATAAGTAAAAAAAAAAAAAAGGAAAATCCACACAAATAAACCCCTGAGGCTGGTTGAAATGGAGTTAAACTCACAAGCCTTGCCTCCCCACAAGTCTCCAAATGTTGACAACCCCTTCACTGGTGACCCCCTCCCTGCCCATCCTTACCCTCCTGTTTGTTTGTTTTTACTTTGTTTTAATTTGCTATTTAATGTTTCTGTTTTTTGTTTTTTAGGGCATTTGTAGGTTTACAGAAAAAATCGTGCAGAAAGAGTTCCCATATAACCAACACACACACCTCGGTTTTGATGTCCGATATCCTGAGCCAAAATCTCCCCCTTACTACTGTGTGATCTCAGGCAAATGGCTAGTCCTCTCTGAGCTTCAGTTTCTCATTTGTAAAAACTGGCTGGTGATTCCTCCCAGTCAGTCTGGAATGAAAGGGACTGAATGAAACCATCCTGAAACTATCAAACTCCATCCCAGTGGGCTTGATTCTTGAAGATGATTGTATGACAGTGTAGCTTACAAGGGGTGACTGTGTGATTTTGAAAACCTTGTGGATCACACTCCCTTTATCCAGCATATGGTTGGATGAGTAGAAAAATGGGGGCAAAACACTAAAGGAAAAATAGGGCGGGGGGAATGATTTGGGTATTCCTTTTTCACTGTTTTTTTTTTATTCTTATTACTTTTCCTGGTACAAGGAAAATGTTAAAAAAATAGATTGGGGTGATGAATGAATAACTATATGATGGTAATGTGATCAATTGGTTGTATATCTTGGATGATTGTGATTTTTTAATAAATTTAAAAAAAAAAAGCTTGGGACCCTCGAAACCCTGGTGCCCTTCCATGATTGCTAAGATACGGGCTGTGCCAGGAGGGCAAAGTGTTCCATCTTCGACTCCACGTGGAGAGGACAGGAAGCTTGCATCTGAGACCCTCCCAGACCTCGCCCTCTGCATCTCTTCCTTATTATATCCTTTCCCTATAGTAAAACTATAATCTCAAGTACAGTGCTTTCAGTGAGT